>QNUK01000327.1:747500-795231 GCA_013621035.1 Clarias magur | reverse complement strand
TTAATTAATACCCCTACCTTCCCCTCTCAAACTTTTAGGACGCGTGTTCAACGGTTCAGGGAAACCCATCGACCGTGGCCCAGTCGTTCTGGCTGAGGACTACCTCGACATCATGGGTATGTTCCATTTTTAATTTATATATGTTGATGACAAATCAATCCCTTCAAATCTAGTTCTTCCTGACTGATCATCTTTGTCCTATGATTAAACCTTGCTCTACTGGTGGGCGGGGTTTCTTCCAGGATGACTCCGCCTCATCCACAGGAATGGTTTGATGAGGATAATGCGATCATAATGCTTTGGCCCTCATTCACCTAATCTTAGTCTTACTGAGCAAAACCTGCATTTACCTTGAATGTCTTTTTGTTGTATGAATGTTAAGGTGTTCCATGCAAGTTATTGATTTATTTATTAATTGGCTTCAGCGGAATAGGGTGAAATAGTCAACTACAGGGGTTGGACAATGAAACTGAAACACCCACAGTAAAAAAACGCCACTGAAACAGCATCAGTTTAAATCATTATTATGGTGTAGGGCCTCCTTTTGCAATCAGTACAGCATCAATTCATCTTGGGAATGACTGATACAAGTCCTGCACAACGGCCAGAGGGATTTTGAGCCATTCTTCTTGCAGAATATTGTCCAGGTCACTGTGTGGTGATGGTGGAGGAAACTCACAACTTCCTGGAGGAAACTTCCTGACTCGCAAAACACTCCAAAGTGGCTCAATAATATTTAGATCTGGTGACTGTGCAGGCCCTGGGAGATGTTCAACTTCATGTTCATCAAACCACTCTGTCACCAGTCTTGCCGTGTGTATTGATGCATTATCATCCTGATACACGGCATTGCTTTCAGGATACAATGTTTGAACCACTGGCTGCACATGGCCCTCCTGAATGGTTCAGTAGTCCTTGGCAGTGACGGCCCATCTAGCACAAGTATTGGGCCGAGGGAATGCCATGATATTGCAGCCCAAACCATCACTGATCCACCCCCATGCTTCACTCTGGTCATGCAACAGTCTGGATGGTACGCTTCTTTGGAGCGTCTACACACCGTAACTCTCCCGGACGTGGGAAAGACGGTGAAGGTGGACTCACCAGAGAACAATACATGTTTCGCATTGTCCACAGCCAAATATTTTTGCTGCTGGCACCATTGAAACCAACGTTTGGTATTGGCACAAGCCCGGCCATGTACGTTGACCCTGTGGAGCTCCTGACGAACAGTCTTGGTGGAAACAGGAGAGTTGAGGTGCACATTTAATACTGCAGTGAGTGGGGCAGCTGTGGTTTTATGTTTTTTGGATAAAATCCGGGTTGGCACCCAGACATCCCTTTCAGACAGCTTCCTCTTGCGTCCACAGTTACTCCTGTTGGATGTGGTTCGTCCTTCTCTGTGGTATGCTGACATTACCTGGATACCGTGGCTCTTGATACATCACAAAGATTTGCTGTCTCGGTCACAGATGCACCAGCAAGAAGCGCACCAACAATTTGCCCTCTTTTGAACTCTGATATGTCTCCCATAATGTTGTGTGCATTGCAATATTTTAAGCAAAACTGTGCTATTACTCTGCACATTCCACCACTGGCAATAATTGGCAATCAATCAAGATTGCCCACCAGTCTGGTCAAATTTAGCCATGAAACCTCCAACACTAAAGTGTTTCAGTTTCATTGTCCAACCCCTGTATTAATGAATAGATCAATATATTAATGAATACATGGCCAATTAATTTTGTATATGATAAACTCAAATTGAAAGACGCGTATCTTTCCTTTTTTTTTTTTTTTTTTAAACCATGTTTGACATGGGCGTTTATGGGCGTTCAAGTCAACCTGGGACCCGTGATAAAATTTCTGGTGAATCAAGGCATAAAACCAATTGACGTTTAAGGAAGACTTCAAGCACAGTACATTTAGACTCTTAACAGTAATACATTTGAATGGTATGAACGTTTTAAAGAAAATGTCTGTGAATGATGAGGTGGCTCAGAGCCCTCTGCAGTTGTTCCCATGAACATTCAGCGAACATTAGAACGCCTGATCCTTGTAATTTGGCAGATACCTTGCCACCAACATGTGGAAGAGACTCCGCTGTCTATGGGAACTCATTCCCCAACACCACTTGCACATTACAGGAACTCGGTTTGGAGTTATTGCCACATCCTTCGTACAGTCCTGACTTCTCTCCAAGGCATTTCCACATGCTTGTGCCATTAAACGAGGCATGAAGCAGGCATTTCTCCGTTTTACTGAGAGAAATTTTTACCTTGATGGTATTCAAGCGCTAGTGAAGCGCTGGGATAAGTAAATTAGTGTAGCAGGGGATTATATAAGCAATAAAGGGAGTTTTTCTACTCTCAGAACTGTGTTCAGTTATTCTATGCAAACAAAAGTCCCTGTTTGACTTGAACACCTCTTGTATAATCTCAAGTAAAGGCTTGCATGTTATCTGTGAACGTGAACATATTGAGAAAGCTCAACATGAGAAAGTCATGCATAAACAGGAAACATTCTGTCTGACTCCTGCATAACCTATGACCTCTCCAAGGCCAACCCATCAACCCTCAGTGCCGTATCTATCCAGAAGAGATGATTCAGACGGGAATCTCTGCCATCGATGGTATGAACAGCATCGCCAGAGGACAGAAGATCCCCATCTTTTCTGCAGCTGGTCTTCCTCATAATGAGGTGTGTATGTGTGTGTGTATGTGTGTGTGTGTGTGTATGTGTGTATGTGTGTATGTGTGTATGTGTGTATGTGTGTATGTGTGTATGTGTGTATGTGTATGTGTATGTGTGTGTGTGTGTGTGTGTGTGTGTGTGTGTGTGGACTCAGACTTTACACACAGATTGTACTGAAGGTCGTTAGGTGTTAATGAGAGGAACCACTTTTTATTGATGCACAGGTGTCTACATACTTTTGACCATGTAAGCCATTTGTAGACAGATGCAGCTGTGCAAGCGCTCCATCAGCTGCCAGTGAGGCCCGGTTATCAATAACGGCAGGTTAGCTTGTTTACATTCTTCTAGATGTGTCTTCAGAGTCCAGCCTCAATGTCTGTAACCTGGCTTCCCTGAACAGACGGGGAAATTGAAGTTGTTTCCACGTGGATTATCTCAACCCGAAGATAAGATGATGTATTCCTGTATCTTGGAGCGAAATTGCCGAGCTCAAAAAGGAAATAGGCTTCTAGTTGCAGGCTGTGCTTTTTATCACATGGATAATAATGGAGCTGCTATTTGGCCACAGGAAATGCATCTACATGTGCCCAGCTTTAGCCTGCTGCTCTTTATTTTGTCCCAATACCACAAAGAAGGTACTGTATTGTGTGTGTGCGCGATTGCTGTTATTAAGCAGAGCAGCTTTAATTGTTTTCTCCCTGTGGTGCCGGTGCTCTTCAGAACCAAACTGGGTCAGCAGGACAATTTCCCAAACACGCCATGGCATTTTTGCAGTGTCTCAGCAGGAGCTGCTGTGCTTCAGAGTATACAAAGAAATCCAGAGATGTAATATAAAGGAAAATGCAGAAGTACAAGGCCAATAAACAAAACAACCTTTATTAGCTAGCATGTTTCAAAGCAAGCTTCTCATCCGGGATGTTTATTATCCTTGAATTGACGTTTTATTAATTCTTCATTCTAAAGAAGCTGAACAGGGTAATTGGTTGGAACACAAATATCACACTACGCCCTTTTAACTTTAACTTTTAACATCAATTTATCTTGCTGTTTGTGTGTGTTGGCACTAATATAAGGCTTACCTCCTTTTTTATTTAAACAAACAGTTTGAAAAGAGGATTGAGATACAGTAGACCATGATGAAGAGAGAGTTTTATGTGTATTTCGTGAATTTTCTGAGTCAATTGGCCAATACTTTTACAAATGTGCTACTGTAGATTAAAAGTAAATCAAATTTGGTCTGTCTGATGTCTCTCTGGCTGAATTCTGGAAAAAGTCACATCGTCAAATCAGATTAGAGCATCTGTACAGTCTCTATAATATGTGCAAAATTCTTCATAAATGCTTCATTGCACAGAAAGTGTCACCATATTAACAGTCACACTGTACTTTTTTTTCATCAATTTATGTATAGATTAATAATGAATTAGAAAGTGTGTGTCAATAGAAACAATCTGTGTTATGGTTTTGTTTTTAATAAAGGGCACACTTTCAGATCTCAAAAAGGCATGTGGAAGAGTGAAACTAAAGCTCAAACTCAGAGCTAGACTATTTAAATAATTCATAATTTTAATTCGTTAAACATTCATTCACAACAAGAAATGTGGTCGTAACACACCTCACATAGGATCGGAGTGAATGTCATGTGTCAGAAGGTATAAAAATGATTCCTCATACCCCCAGAAACACTCCTCGACATTGAGTCCTGGAGTTGGCCGTGCCATCATGGAGAATACGTTCAAGCTTCATCATCATGACTTCAACCCCAGATCAGAACACTGCCTCCGGAGACTTGTACAGTGGCCACTATGCATTATGGGTGCATCGCTTTATGTACTCTGACTCGCCCATCGCTCTGGAATAGAGTCAATCTGGACTCCATGACCACATGACCTTTATTAACTGTTCTGAAGTCCAGTCCCTCCTAGGAAGTCCAGTTTATGCCCCCTAGCAAACTGAAGCATTTTTTTTTCCTGTTTAGTCACTAATAAGTGGTTTTCTTAAGGACACACAGCTGTTTAGTCTCAATCCTGAGTTCTTATCACACGGTGGAAATGTCAGGGTATTTTTTAGGATGCAAAAATCTCCAATCGGAGTTGTTCATGCCCATATTTCTTCCATGAAGTTGATGGTCCGGCACTATCCTTCCTACTAATGTGTTGGACTTTTCTTCAACCAAATTCGTAATTCTAATGCTATAAATGTTTATAAATAATAAAATATTTGTTTATATTGTATTTTGCATTTTATTACGTTTGCTCTCAGATCGCCGCTCAGATCTGTCGTCAGGCTGGGTTGGTGCAGAAATCGAAGGACGTCATGGATTACAGCTCAGACAACTTTGCCATCGTCTTTGCTGCTATGGGTGTAAGTCTGTGTCTCTCTTTGTCTTTAAAATAATATCTTTATTGATCCTAAAGTTTTTTTGTTTTTTTTTTATATATTGCTTACGTTATAATTTAGCATTTTCCTCCACTGTTGTTTTTCTGCACATATTATAAGATATGCAATAAATGTATTGTTTTCCTGATGTACCCTAGTTTTTCCTTTCTGTATACAGGTACATTTTATTACCAGGCTACAAACTTATTTATGTTGAGTTTTTTTTTTCCTTTCATTCTCATTTAGAAAGAAACTTCTTTTGTATTTTTTAATGTATGAAGAAAGGTGTTTAACTAATCTCTGAAGAGACTTTAATGTAGTTAAAAGGTGTTACTCATGTCTAGACACAGAGAAAAGAAAACTGTGTGTCCAGCCTTGTGACGTTAATCCTCCTATTAACCCTCCCTTAACCTCCCACACCCCCACCTCTAAGCATGTGTTACTGTCGCCTCATTGGGCACAGTCTGTCCTCTCAGAGAGGCATTAGACGGGTCAGGTGTCCCGTTCACCTGCAGATTGAGGTGTGAAGGGCTTCCATTAACCTGAGCGAGTAATGTCACAGACCTGGGCTTCTGCTGCTGGTTTGGGTGTTTGTGCTTAATGCGTTCTGCATTCAGTACATGTAACACTATATCCTGATTTCATGCTCAGGCCGGTTAAAGTGTTAAATCTGTTTCAGAAAGCTGCGAGTTTTCCTACAGCAGGAAATTACCTTGTGTTAGGGGCTTATTTGAATAGTGTTAGGGGTTTAGGGTATTGGCGTGCAGAAAAAGGGTGGAAATCCCAGCATTCTAAATAAACAGGGCATTAGAAATGTGTTAAATCTTATACTGCTGCTGTGGGCAAGTTGTGTAATTTAATTACATTTTTTCCCCTTTCAGGTTAACATGGAGACTGCGCGTTTCTTTAAGTCTGATTTTGAAGAGAACGGATCCATGGACAACGTCTGCTTGTTCCTGAATCTGGCCAACGACCCAACGTGAGCCAAGTTCAGATTTTCCTTTTAGCCACAGATCTGTAACACACAGCTTGATTTGTTGTTTAACAACAAATGAAAACACTTTCACGTCTAATTCGAGTTGCATCAGTTTGTGTGAACTGAACTAAAGGCTTCTCTAAAAAAAAAAAAAAAATAGACAAAAACAAAACTTCTCACACACTTGCGTTCTCATCCCAGGATTGAACGCATCATCACCCCGCGACTGGCTCTGACCTCAGCCGAGTATCTGGCCTATCAGTGTGAGAAGCACGTGCTGGTCATCCTGACGGACATGAGCTCTTACGCCGAGGCTCTGAGAGAGGTGAGAGACAGGACATCCCCACTGACCTCATTAAACGGCCAGAACAGACATTTCATTATTTCCATAAAATAAACTTATTGAGGCTATATGAAGGAACTAGATGATGACAATACACATTTATTCTGACTGTATGTGTGTGCATGGCACCGTTTATTCAGTCAGGCACCACAAGCACAGTAGAGTTTCTAGTTTCTTGCTTGATACCTAGTTTGAAAATTAGGAAATAATTGATTTAGTTGGGTTATTTGTTTATTAGAAAAATATTGTACATATTTCAAGCCTAAAAAAGTTTCGTATTTCAAAAACATTTGCATTTTCTTGGAAAAAAAGAGATAATGTAAACAACCACGTCAAGTTAGATAGCTTTATAGTCTGACTGTTACAAGATGCTGTCACTGGAGACTCCTTTCAAAAGTGATGAATAATGGTCTCCTTATAGAAAACACCACCATGGTTACAAATGTCTTTCTTTTTATCTGCTTAAGTGGTGCCTACTCGAAACAAGTACAAGTTTAAAAGTGTCGCAGTTATATCTATAGAGCACCCGATAGATCATTTTTTAGTAGTAATGTAATTCATTATTTCATGCTATCTAGCAAAAAAAAATACCTGGTGTGAATTAATAATATATTATCTACCGGTAATAGGTGAGCTACCTGAAGCTAGCAAAGGCAGAAAAAAAAAAGAACATGAACTATAAAGGGTCCCCAAAATCACTGCCTTTTACACATCTACGAAGGATTGTGTAAAAAGCCTTAAGTTGAATCGCCCATTAATAAGAGTCGAGCAGATGCTGAGGATGTTTTTTTTTTTTTTTTTTGTGAAATCAAACATCTTATGACCTTGCAACTGCTGTGGCTAAACGCTTCGATCATCTCCATAACTAGTCAATATAAATTAAAACATGAATAGACAGGCACCTAGCTTCATTTCTATAATGTTAATGCTCAAGTATCTTGCATTTAAAAATTACAGAATTAACCCATTTAATAACAATTTAATGTAACGTCACGCGTGAAAGGGCCATCTGTATTTAATGTCTCCGAAATGTCCTCCTGAGCTCATCAAGATAAGCACTCAAATTGCAGGAAGGAATATACAAGGACTTACAATTGATAGCTTGTAAAGGGCCTTTCAGGACTAAAATTTATAACTGTACAAGAGTTCTCAAGATGAAGAGTTCAGCGATTTTCGTTTGAATGAACCCCTCCTGAATGTTTTGGTCTTGCTGATCTGCTGTTTAGGAAGTGATTTTTTTATTCTTTATACATTTTATCTTTCTGGTTTTGTATTTAATCCTACCAATAAGAGAGTTCATTCGCTAAATGCACAGACACGGAATGAACATCGCTAGTCTTCTTAGCATGACTGGGACATACTGTAATCGTTAAATAATCAGTGATGGTGTGAGGCAGGCTGACACAAAGCTTAAGCTACTTTTACCTCCCCAAATGTAATTATTTTTCCGTATTAGCACTTTGTGAAGTGTTTTTATTCCTTTTAAACAGCAATTTGCAATCAAGTACAACTTCTATTATTTAGAAACAATAGTTTCTTAGTTATATTGACCATTTAAACCCATCCATGAATCCAGTTAGTAATTTTAGCAGCCATAAACTGTAGTTCTCCTGCCAACCTTTACCTTTTTCACTCAAATTTTATTATTCATATTTTTGATCATGTCAATTTTTAATTTTTGCAGCAAAGGTCAGACACTGGGCACTCCTTTCATAAATATTTAATACATTTAGTCTTGGAGAACGCACTTCAGTCTTGTAATCATGTTTACCTTTTTTTTTTTTTAAGATTGAAATTTTTTGTTTCTTAATTAGTAGTAAGTAACGCATACGTAAATATTACAAAAAGTGCATTATATGAACCTGTTATAAACTCAACAGAACTAAAATATATGAATAACATACTGATGTCTGAGAAATATGTTTTAGTTGAGGAAAGTAGATGTGCGGATTACGACAGTAGCTGAAAAGGTTAAGAGTATTGTGTTAGCATGTTGTACATGTCCTGATGGTGGATATTGGATTGCACTCTAAGTGTAGAGATCAGGTCTACCTTGTAACAAATACTCCCTGCCCGACTGTTGACGTTGTGAGTAGTTTTCAGTTTGGTGTAGGGTTTCCGCTAAGCCTCTGCGAGACAGCTCGACTCGAGGGTTTATAATGGAGGGATTCCACAAAACATCTGCCACTCCATAAACATGCAATATCGCATTTAGCCACGAAAGCACATGCCTCTTAGTCTGCTTAAGAGCCGCGACGATGACGAGCGTTCATGAGGGACAATCCTGGTCTAAGCAGACGGAAGGTAATTTCCTAGTGCAAGTGGAAAGCATGAACAGCCACTAACCAGAGTTTAGCACAATTCACATGAGGGGGGCAGAAAAAAAAGAATACACTGGATAAAACATTCCTTCCATCCTATAAAGGTTAAAACATTCTTCGGCCTCGTGGAAATACCTTAACGCAATTATCGTTTGATGCTTCCTGAAAGAGTGTTTTGAATAGATGTATTTTCTTCTTTTTTCTTCATAGTAGGCCTTGCTTGCCTTTCTTTTTTTAAGCCAGTTATAATCGTTTTGTAGCCCATCACAATTTCTTATTTTACAGTGCCAAATTCACAATACGCATTCCAAATAGTTGAGATGCATGTGAAAGCACTGCCGCCCGCTAGCGTACAACGGTAACCTTGGAAGATGTTAGCCACATCAATAAAGCCTGTAGTGTACACACACACTGGCCTGGTTTTGTCTTTAACCACTCAGAAAGCAATGTAACCTTTTGTAAACTCGAAGGTCGAGACTTGAGTGGAGGCCGCAATCTTTTGACCCCTCTTGAAGAAAAGAGATTATTTTATATGAAGGACTTTCCACAAGTTGAATAAAGGTGTGAAAGATGTTCAACAGCAAACTCAAATCCAGGAATATCAATAACCTGGAGTTTTTTTCCCCCAAATAAAATAACGACTTTTATGAAGGTCAGATGTTAATGTGGTTAAAAACTATTTTAAAATCTCATTTGATTTGTTATAAAGTGTCTTATCATCTTGGAGTGAACTAGCAGGCGCGTAAACAGTGCTTATAGCAAAAGACGCAGGACAAGTAACTGAGAGAATATTTTAATGATGTGCAGAAATAAAGAAGAGAAAACTTTCACTTGCCGGTGCCGGTGCGCACCTGAACATTTTTTTTTTGGAAAATGCACAATTTTGCTTCATGCAAGCAGACATGGAAGGTTACTCCTTCTCATTTCTGGTTTGATTCCCATCTATCCCCGAAAGCCAGCCACAAGGCATTATTGGGCATCCTTAGTGACCGTTCCAAGCCCAGATAAACATAAGAGGAAAGGGCATTCAGCATAAATCCTATGTCAGGTTAAATGTGTCGGCCGGGTGCACCACTGTGGAATGCCATTATTTAAAGCATCCAGAACAAGAACAAGATGATGTTAAATTTCTCAGCACTAGGTAGGACAGGTAGCTCCATTGTGTTATATCCTGTGTATTTGTCCCAAATAGAAGATGGCTGAAATAACTTGGATTCTGGGGAAAAAATGTAAGATGATCTAAGCGGCACAAGGAAATAAATTGATACAAGTCTGAAACATTCAACTCCGGGTTAAACAGATTAAATGGTTCAAATGGTTGGCTTAAATGTGCTAGAAATGGCATTGATTCTGTTTTTTGACCCATTATTTGTTTGCTCACTGGTAGAAAGGAATTAATAATATCCCCATAATATCTTGCCTTTTCTGCTGATTTATGCTAGCATGGATAATTTCTGAATATACATAAAGAAATTATTTACAACCAAGGTAATGAGTTCCTATTATTTGTCTTGATGTTTAATATACAGTATATAAGGAAATTCCTATCGTAACTTGAGTTAATAAGGAAATAAGTCCAGTCATTGTATCTGTGGAAGTATTTGATTTATAAATACAGACATGGAACTAACTTTGCAATAAAAAATAGCCCACCCTCAGATTGAACCCTGTGGAACACGACCTGTTCTGTGAGAAGCTTGGATGTTTTTAACAAATAAGATAAAAAAAAAACTTGTAATATCTAAAGTAGAGGATATACTACATGACTTTCACAATCCTAGAAGGTTTTGAAAAGACTGGGAGTGTACACTGATTGGCTATCACAGATACATTTTTTAGATGACTCACAAATGGTACACTTTATGATCATAGACCACACAACTTGTCGCTTCAACTAAGGCCAACTGAATGCTCAGGACAACTTTCGCAAGAGTAAGAATAAACTTTCAAGAAGTGGTATAAGAAGGAATAAATAAACAATTATGGACGAAAGACAGGTAACAGTTTTAATATGTGGTTTAATATGTGCCACAATCTACACTGAGAGAGAAGAAACTCACAAATTTGGTGAAGATGGGGAGAGGTAACCTGGGAAGTATGGACTCTACTGTCCTGTATCCTCCCCATGATCTCTCAACATTAATTGGCCATTGATTATACGCATTCCCTGGTCGGGTCGGTGGCCACTGTACACTAGGCAACAGCATCCTGAGTTGGCTCAAAAAAAAAAAAAAATCAGACATGTTTGATAGTTGGGAGGAGAATGTTCTTAGCGTAAGCGGAGTTCGCAGGGAGGCAGGAAGGTAATTTCCCCTCCAGCAGCGGAAATATAGCACCACACTAAAAGTAAAATGGGTGCAATTATAACATTTCTTGTACACACATTATGGCTAGGAAAATCGCGCTTTCAATAAATGAGGATTGTGAGGATAAATGAGGATACCTTTAGTTCAGTCTTTTATAATAATTGTGCATGAGGTCCTTAATTCTCTCAGATGGTATACCTGTCCATTCCTCTTGGCAAAATTTCTCCAGTTCTTGTAAATTGTTTGGTTGTCTTGCTGCACATTTGAGATCTCCCCAAAGTGGCTCAATGATGGCAGAGCATTTATGGCGATGCCTTTCATCTTCACCTTGTGTCTGCTGATAACATGCAGTATTTATCTTGCAATCAATTTTGACTAACTTCCCCATGACACTGGAGATCACACAGCCTGACAAACATATACTGTAAGAGATCCACCACCATGCTTTACACTGGGTGTCGTGTACTTTTCACTGTAAACATAGCGTTTATAGTTGTGACTATAAAGTTAAATTTTGGTCTCATCATTCCAAATGACTCTGCTCCAGAAGTTGCAAGGCTTGTGTACTGTAGTTGCTGGGTGGCGTACTGCAAGTGGGCCTTTTTGTGGCATGGACACAGTAATGGCTTTCTCCTGGCAACTCGGCCATTTAGGTAATTTGTGTTCAAGTACCTCCTTATTGTGGTCCTTGAAACAACAACCTTTTTTCAGAACAGCCTGTATTTCTCTGAGTTGTTTGTATTTTGTGTACCAAAGAATTCTTCTGACATTAGTGGGTAAAATGTTACTTAGTCTGCCTGACTGAGGCTTAGTATCAATAGAAGCTCTTATTCTCCACCTCCTTATGAGTGTTTGAAAGTACTGACTGTCATTTTCAAGTGTTAAGATATCTTTTTATGTCCTTTTCTTAAACTTATAAACTACGTTTTTGCGGGAGAAATGAGTCGGCCTCACAGGTTTCAATGAATCAGTCCAGGAGCACGATGATAAAAAAATGTCTGTCCTGTAAGATTGTGCTGATGGTGAATAACCCTAATTTTGAAAAAATCCTCAACAAAACAGAGATCACAGTCCAATACAGTGGAAAACAGCTCCAGACAAAATGGTATCTGGGATTCCCCTCGCGATTTAAAGGCGCAGAGACAACACTGTTGCATTTGACATGTGAGATTAATTTCCTTAAGCGATTGTGGTTTTTAGCCACATGATGGCAGTGTGGGGAAAGGGGACAGCTTTAATCAAGTGGATTGATATACACACGTAACACGAATACACAATGTAAAGCATAAGACTCTCTTCGTCAGAGTTGAGAACAAATCGAACTTATGAACGTGCTCGGGAACAGAAGTCGTTCGTAAGTCAGGAACAACCTGTATGTGGTAATGACTTCACATGACCGCTATTTTGCATTAGCAGTTATATTTTCCAAGTAAATGGCAATATTTAACCTTTTCTTTTAGGGTATGCAAACTTTTGAGCACAACTGTGTATGCATGTGTTTATATTGTCACAAGTCATAGTTGGTCAGGTATGAAATGTTTGCCCCTCTCAAGCGCAGCACAAATGTCAAACTCCTCCACCTACTGTACTGTCTCAGTGTGTTCTCCTCCCACACCAGCCGTGTGGGTCTGTACCCCTTATACACTTTTTTTATTTTTTTATTTGATTTTTTTATACACATTTCTGTCCCAACTGGCCGGAAACCTATGCAAAATCCTCTGTAAGTTCGTGCAGTGTATGCACAGCTTAATGAGTTTGAAGACTGCACTTAGGTCTTTAAGAACTTGCTGTAACGTAAGGTAATTAGTTCTGTGAAGTAAGACTGTTTTAGAGGTGTTCATTTACTGTAAGGTTTTCAAAGTGAGCCAACCCATTCACAAAGGCTAATCACGGTATGTTATTTAAGTATGATGAATAGGAAGGTAAGTAAAATGTAAATGCCAATGGAGGTATTTAAGTGGTTATAGACCAAAACATCCCAGAAAGAGAAGTACAGGCTCTATTGATGGCTGACCTTCGCAGACATTCACGCCATCACAGAGTCGCTGAAGGTCACATTTTTACATGTGTGTAAAATCATCTGGAATGTGTATTAAAGCGTCCATTCATGGAAATCTAAACATGGTCTCTAGCACCCCACTCCATGACAGGTTCTTTAAACATTAAAGATGAACCAATCTCAAATCCTTTACTGAAAAGCTCATATACTTAATGTATTTTTACTTAAATATGATCTCAAATTGTACACTAAAATGCGAAATAATTTTTTACTGATATGGTTACTTGATGGTTTTAATGTATGTCTGTGGATGAGAATAAAATTAAACAAAACAGGCTTATTACGAGTAACGGGTTTGTGTTTTTGTCACAACTGGTGTACACAATTAGTCCTCATAATTAATACTTACAACGCACAATTGTGTGTAGGTGTCGGCTGCTCGTGAGGAAGTGCCTGGCCGGCGTGGTTTCCCTGGTTACATGTACACCGATCTGGCAACGATTTACGAGCGAGCTGGCAGAGTGGAAGGCAGAAATGGATCAATCACACAGATCCCCATCCTCACCATGCCTAATGACGGTACACACTCAGCGACACAAACACAAACAGACACTTTTCATTCCCTGTCTCCACCCTGACCATTTCTAATGATGGCACACAGACTCGCACACATCCTGGAGAGGCCTAATGACTCAACCACACACGTCCAGACTGCTAGCACCCAGTGTGCAATCATCACCATTTCCAATGACAGCGACACACACACACCAGCACATTCAACTGGCCAATCAGTAATCAAACGTGCTGCAATAAAGGCCAAATTATCCCTGGCCTTCAACTTTAGCTTCACCACAGGTATTGCTGAAGCCTCACATGCTACCAACAGAGCAGTTTGTGAGCGAGGTGATGCTTCTCTATCGATTCTTCACGCACAAAAACAGAGATGAGCGTTCTCCATTTCTTCTGTTACTATAGAAACATCCTTGTGAAAGATCAGCATTGGTTTCTGAATGGGTTTCCCCCCATTATAGCCATATTAGAAAAGCTCTCTGTCTCCATTATATACCCCTGTCATACCAAAAAAAAAAAAAATAAATATATATATATATATATATATATATCCGTCTTTTAGTGTAGACTGCTCCTCTAAGAACGGCCAGCTGTTAAAATGGTCAGGATTTTGTAAACATCTGACCTGCTCTGAATCAATATGCAGTGAAATCGGTTGTATGGCATTCCACCATGTGTCTCAAAGCTATGCAACTGCCTGAGAATGTGCATGCAGTTTAGTCAGTTCTACTGTCTCTGCTTTCTTGCCTTATAACGGTCTGTAAATTTGCAGATATCACTCATCCAATTCCTGATCTGACCGGGTACATCACGGAGGGTCAGGTTTATGTGGACCGGCAGCTGCACAACAGACAGGTGAGATTCCTCATGGCACACATACACACACGGCATTTACTCATAGACTCGTACCCGGGCGTTTTGGGTGATGGTGGCCATCCTGAAGTGGATACCGCTAAGGAAGTTTAACTGGGTCAAATCTCCATTCCCACTTCCCTATTCCTTTTTTTATTTTCCTTCATTTTCCAATTATTACTTGCTTATCTATGTTTGTGTAGCAAAAATAAGGCACCTTTTTAAATCATTCCTGGAACGTTTTTCAAAAATCATTCCCAAAACATAATCCAATTTGTTCTACAAACCCTCAGAAAACTGGACAGTTTAACCTTCTAGAAACCAAAAACTATAATGTTCTGAGAACAATGTTGTAAGAGAATAGTGTGATGTGAATAAGACTGTTTTTCAGCAACAAGAAGCTCTTATGTTATTATACATTATTACATTAATCTTAATAAACATCCATATCTTGCTTTGAACCATTACAGAATCACAACTTTTTTTTTCTTTTTCCCTCTCGTGTTTAACCTTTTAAAGGTGTATCCTCCAATCAACGTCCTGCCATCCTTGTCACGTCTGATGAAATCTGCCATCGGGGAGGGCATGACTCGCAAAGACCACTCTGACGTCTCTAACCAACTGGTAAGCTAGCTATGATTTAAGTTTTTTGTTTGTTTGTTTGTTTGTTTTTCCTTTTCATGAATACCAGTTGTACTGACCTTTTGCTGAGATGTGGCTTCTGGTCCTTTTCTTTTCTCCTTCTCAGTACGCATGCTATGCTATCGGTAAGGATGTGCAGGCGATGAAGGCCGTGGTAGGAGAAGAAGCTTTGACTTCTGATGATCTGCTGTATTTGGAATTCTTGCAGAAATTTGAGAAGAACTTTATCGCTCAAGGTACTGTAAAAAATGTTGAATTAAAGACATTTAAATTGAACATACAATACAGACCAGTACAAGTTACACAAGAGAGCCAATGTGACATGTTTTAAGATTTTTTAATGGACATAATCACCAACTGGAAGCTATTTAATGATCAATGAAATACATGTAAGGACTAAACTATTTCTTACTCCTACCTTGTGTCCATGTAGTGGGTTGTGATTTTTTTATCAGCCCTGCTCTACTCATTTATTCATATAAAGACACCACTAAAGGACCAATTTAGTGTTGTGTTTCTGCTATAAATGCGCTTCATAGGAGGGACATGGACTGTGGACCGTGAGCCGAGATGACAGCATGAATCAGATCAAACCTGAATCAGATTGAATGCCTTCTCATTTATCACAAACTTATTGCAAAGAGCGACTCCTTTAACTGTAAAGTAAAATCAATATACTTTTTACAGACTTATTTTGTGGACATTTTGGTATTTTATTGAAGCCATGGAGCTTGTCATTCCTAACATTTCCAGTGACAGAACTTTTTTTTTATTTTATTTTTTATGATATTGAGGTCCCCTAGTCAATTCAAAGGCTAGTAACTACACTGTAAGTACTTGCTGATAAGTATAATAACTTGCACATCATTGGATTGTGATTTTCATTGCTGTAAAGGAAAAAAAACAGATTCCTTGGCTCGGCTTCCAGAGAACTGGAAGTGAGAGTATATTGGAAAAATGTCTTCCATAGTTAAATTCTAAAACCACATCCTCCTGGAGAGACCTGGACTCTACTCTTGTACGTTGTAATTTCTTCTGACTGTTTGTCAAGGATCTATATATGAAGTTGGAGAAAATGCCATGTCATATGAGGACGTTTAGGTCTCAAGAGGATATAGAACTATTATGCTGCCTTCGAGTATCGATATCATACTGTTTAGTAAGATGGTATGTAGCCAAACAAATTATGTACCATTTTCAGGCCATTGTGAATCTGCTCTAGTCAACCATTCAGCTGCCAAAACAGCAGATGAACAAAAGTTTAAAAGAGAAATGAAATGCGCTGTGTACACATGCATGCTCTGGAGAATCCCATGGAGCGTAGCTCAATTTCCTGCACTGATTGGTTCAGCTAAACAACCAGTTCAAAAGCTTTTTCTTCTGCCCCCATGCAATAATTTACAAAGCCGAATTGGCCCAATGGGTGAAAAGTAACACGGTGCAGAAGCTGAACCTTTAGCTGCTCCTGCATGTAAATCCAGGTAGTGTTCCCGTTTGGTCAGGTTTAAGTTAAACTTGGGTTTCACTACATATTTACACTCTAATTTAGGTCAAACCAGTCTAAAGCATTAAATAATACAGTGTATGCTATTCTGCACTGCTATATTACTGTGTACAGCCAGAGCCTTTTCATACTGCAGCTCCACTTTTGCCTCCTCGCTGAGGAAGGCAGTTTATATTGATCCTGGCTGAATGGTTGGTAGAAATTACCCAGCAGTCTTTGTGAAACCTCACAATCGCAGGATTGCTGCAGGTAATAGAAATTATTTAGGTGCCATGAAAAGGCTGTGGACAGAGACAGGGAATGAGGGTTTTGAAGATTTTTAGTCCTTAATAGGGGACAAGTTACTTTTTTAGGTTCATAAAGATCTACTAGTGTTGATATTTACAATACAGAGGTGCACCCATTCAATACAACAAAATCAGCCAGAAGATGGAATGCAGAAGTGAATAACAAATTTACTTTTTTTTATTGTTAATAATGTTCTGTTATTTACGAACATCAAGTGAGTTTCCTTTGGCACAACATTCTTTCCCTCAGTGTCTGTTAGTCCCAGTGAAGGTGGTGTGACCTTTATCTGACGGGCAGTTTAGGAGGTGTAGGTCTGTTTTTGTGTCCGAGTGAAGGCGTGTCTTCTATGCCTGTCTGTCAGTGATGGGGGTGTGGCCCTTTGCTTGTCTGTGTAAAGATGTGCCGTCTGTGCCTCAGTCCCAGTAAAGAACGTGTGGCCCCTTTGCCTGACTGTCAGTAAAGGGTGTGTGGCCACTGTGCATGCCAGGCCCAGGGAAGTAGGTGTGGCCTTTTTGCTTGTCAAATGAAGTAGGTGTGGCCACTGTGCATGCCAGGCCCAGGGAAGTAGGTGTGGCCTTTTTGCTTGTCAAAATGTAGTAGATATGTACCTGTCAGGTCCAGGGAGGTGTGGCCTCTGTGCTTGTCAAAACGAAGGACCTTTGTGGTGTTCATTCTTAGTGAAGGAGACATGGCCTCTGTGCCGGTCTCAGTGAAGGCATGTTGCCTATGTGCTTGTCGGTCCCACTGAGTTGAGAATTCTTTCATCTCAGAGTAAGATATGCACGTCTTCATATCTTGTTTATATCTGACGTTATATCTTGATACATTTATAGTAAAATACTTTTACAGAGATAACATGCCGTGTTTTGAGGACCTCTTTGATCTCTGTAATAGCTTGTTGCAATGGCTGAACTTTATATTTTTGTGCTTAAATTTGTTTTTCTGCATCTTTTCTAAAAGTCCTTTCTCACTCTGACTGTGAGTGAGAGAGAGGAGGTCTTCCTGGTACATTTGGCCATGTCTGTGCGCTTTACACTGCCACTGAATTGCTTAGGGAATAAAGGATAGAGGAAGATTTCCATCGACTTAAATGAATGCACCGGGTTGTGGCCTTCAGTGCCGCTATGTGTAAGTTTACAAAGCATCCTTTCACAGAGATTTGTATCAGATGTGGGACATTTCCACACAAAGAATTCAATCATGTATGTCACGTTTATATTATCAAATCAGCATAGGACAGAAATAAAAGTGTGTGGGGTTTTTTTTTTGTTTTTTTTTTTTTGAGAAGTTTAACAATTCGAAGGACTGTCTTTCTTTTATCTGAGTTCAAGCCATCGTTCTGGTCTGTGTGTATAAGGGAGGGCTGGGATGCTAAGAATGTATGGTATGATAACTGTTAAACTCCATGTATGACCAGGAATACAAACTTCTGCAGCTCATCACAGTTTGTTTTTCTTTGCTTTTTTTGTAAAAGCTGCACAAACACTATTTCATATGGGAAGTTTTACTAATATTTATTCTACTCTATACATTAATTAATGCAGTTCTTTGTCTGTGTCTGTTCTCCCTCTAGGCCCTTATGACAACCGCACAGTGTTTGAGACTCTGGATATCGGCTGGCAGCTGCTGCGTATTTTCCCTAAAGAAATGCTTAAGCGAATCCCACAGAGCACGCTGGCGGAGTTTTACCCGAGAGAGTCCACGGCACGCCACGGCACCTCCTAACCCTGAAGGACAAAAGTCATGTGACCTTTTTACCTCCAGCATCTGTGTGTACTTCCACCCTGAGTTCAGAGTACAGTAATGCTTTAAACATGGGGCCCTGATACTCCATTTCTGTATTAAACCCATCATGACTAAATGAACATGCTCTTCTTTCGGCCCTGTGTGTAAAGTGTTACTCGATCCTCTGAGCTCAGTGCTGCTTGTGGGTCTGAGTGTGGTTTTGTGTGTAACTGATTAGTCTACTGTAGTACATGTTTGTGTTTCTCTAAGATGTTCTAAGAGCCTCTTTAAATCAGGTAATACAAATGCTGGACCTTGATTTCATTCCATGTTAAGTTTTTTTTTTTGTTTTTTGTTTTTCCCCTCCAACCTGAAGAAAATGTCTTGAGCTGAAAGCGTACAACAGTGTGTTCAGTAACTGCTTTACACTGATGTGTTTGATTTCATATGTTTTAAACATGTGTGTTTATTAACATGGATGGATTCAATCGCTATTTGTCAGTACAGCAATAGAAATGCAGCTGAGACAATTTCGGGCAGCAAGCTGCGTTTATTTATTTCATCTCCAGACACGCTAATGCAACATACAGCGTTAGGTCTAACGCAGTGCAATATGATGTGTTTGTGGTTGATCTTGATTATTGAGTCTTAAAGACGGAGGTTCTCAGTTGTGACCCCTTTACAGGATGCATCCAGTGGGTTTTTTTTTCCTCCCTGACTTGGATAAACGTGCATGTCTCATGAAATCAGTCAAATGTATAAAAATGTCTGAGAACCACCATGGGTCTCTAAGAGTCGAGTACAGTCTTACAGATTATTCTTTCCCTTTACTTCAACTCTGAAATCATTTTTTGATTTGTTAGCTGCTCGCAGATCATATTTACATTTTGCATTTCGGATTATGTGCTGCGATTCAGTCTACAAATCATATGAACATTCCCATTGTGTGTAATTGTGTAATGCTCAGATTTCAGTTCGCAGTTGTTCTACTTCTGTGTTAATTAAAAATAAATTAAATTATATTATTCTCCTGATATCATGCGTCTTTGTCTTTAAGTTACTAGGAAAATAATTAAACCTGGTTATTAATTAATCGTCACTGATAATTGTACATTCAACACAGGTCTCATGTACATTATCGCTTTTGCTTTAATATTCTCAGTTAATTTATTTTTCATATGTTAGTTTCCTCTTTTGTTTCACTCCTCCTCTGAACATACAATTTTAGTGTTTATGTAAATAAGCTACTGCAAAACCCCATCCCACAAGAGGACTGCAGAGCTGAGCAAAAAACTGGGGGAGGGGTTTTCATTATATGAGGTCACATTAGAAGTTGAATCTACTGTAGCACACACACACACACACACACACACACACACACACGAGACTTGTCTGAATGACTACACGGGTGAACTTTGCATAATAAGGTATTGATCTCTTCATATATATATATATATATATATATAATGTGTGTATGTATGTATGTGTGTATGTATGTATGTGTATGTATGTATGTGTGTATGTGTATGTGTGTATGTATGTATGTATATATGTATGTATGTATGTATGTGTGTGTATGTATGTGTGTATGTATGTATGTATGTATGTATGTATGTGTATATATGTATATATATGTGTGTGTGTATATATATATATATATGTATATATATATATGTATGTGTATGTATAGATATATATATATATATATATATATATATATATATATATATAATGGGAACATTACAATATGCAATATGCCCTTCCTTATCTCTAGTTTTATTTCTTTTTTTTGAGCTACAGTACAACACTTGATTCTTATTAAAAGTCCTGAAATGCAATTTAAAGAAAAATACGTTTTTATTTTTACTTTATTCCTAACGTTGTTATTTAAAAATGTTATGTTGTAATCAGTACTTTAACAAGTAAAATCTGCTTGCAACCTTTCTTCCTTTACTTTTGTATAAAAGCCATACCTTTCAAACTGTCTTTAAAGCACTACATGCATTCCATTTCCTACTTTTTAGTCCCCATAGAAGTGTTCAATTTAAATCTAAGTTTAAAATTAAGGTTTACTGTAAAACAAAAAGTTTAAATGGAGTTTCAGAAAAGGTCAACAGTGAGGTAAGAATTGTAGTTTGTAACTGGTCTAACAATGTTCCGGGATAAACAATATAACATTATTCTTACAGCAATATGCAGCAGTTGTGTGGCCTGGACAGTTCCATTGTTATATACAAGGGCCATTTTAGGTCAAACCGACTTAAAACTGTTTTACTGTATTTACAGAAGGACACTACAGTGATGAAAGTAAAACAAACCTTTGGTACAAACCTGACCTGATACTACCCATTGCACCACTTGCACACGAGTTATTACCACGTTCCCCTGTACAGTCCTGACCTCGCTCCAAGCCATTTCCACATGTTTATGCCATTAAAGGAGTTCCTGGGAGGCCAGGAAGCAGACTGTCTGATCATGGCTCAAGTGTACTGAGAAAACTTTCTACCTTGATGATATCCAAGCGCTAGTGAAACACTGGGATAAGTGCATTAAGGCTAAGGGGATTATATTGAGAAATAAATATCCCATCATCTCCTCTATTTTACTGTAGGTTCTAAAAACCATGGCTGGATCCCGATAGGTTCATTTGTGTCCAATGTACACACAGTTTCTCAGAACTGTTTCTGTTTATGCATCCAGGAATTGCAGTTGTAGAATTTCTCCAATCTAATTAACCCTTTGTTTTGTGTGTGTGTGTGTGTGTGGCCTCAATCCTACTGAACACCCCTGGGATGAACTAGAACACCGACTGAACAACCTGGGCCGCCTCGTTTGACATCAGTGCCAGGTCTCACTAATGCTCTTGTAACTGATTGATTACAAATTCCCACAGTTATACTTCAAACTCTAGTGAAAAGCCTTTACTGAATGGGCGAGCTTATTGTAATAGCAAGTAGGGGCTAAATCTGGAGTTAGAGGCTTAACAAACACATACTGTATGAGTGAGATGGTCATTCAGCCATATTGTGTAAAAGATTAATAAATAATCGCTTTAATGTAATCCTGAAAACTGACAAGAAGAGATGGCAGAGGCACCAGGATGCACTATGGGAACAAGGCGAGCCAGCAGAGGCAGTGTTGGAAAACCTTGGTTACTTTGACACGCACCACCAACCTAACATTATTATTTAGGAAAGGTTTGAGGAACTTGACAGAGTTCACGGTGTTGCATCCAAATTCCCCAGATCTCAATCTGATTGTTTCATCCATGGAAGCCCCACTTAGAAACTAAGGCCTTGTGTAACCTACTGTATCTCTCGACTCATCAAAGCTGTTTGGAAGCACAATGGTGACTTACATAATATTGTAAATGAAGGATGGCCAAAACATGGTATTGGTACTAAAAAGTGTCTCACTTAAGTGAAAAAAGTGAATTTCAAGTTAGAAACACTTAACACCATTTTTCATAATACTTAATGCTTCTTATCTCGCAATCCATGCTTCGTTTTTTGTTAATGCATGCACATTAAAATTTTTATCAAATAAAAAGAAACACATTTGCTAAATACAATTCCCTTTGTATGTGGTGTCCGTAACTTTTTAAAATTCAAATCTTTCAATGAACTTAATTGTCATTCAGATGAAACCTGTCCAATTTAGATTTCACATTTTCACATGAAAAGACATTTACCTAAAAAAAAAAGTGTATTATTCTAAAATGTAAATTTGTTAAGATTTGGCAACATGGATATGACACAACAGATATAATTTTTTTAAGGGGGGTAGGGGCGGTGGGGGGGGTGGGGTGACAAGCATTAAGAAAAATAACATCTGTAGTGTCATATCCATGTTGCCAAATCTTAACAAATTTACATTTTAGAATAATACACTTTTTTTTTTAGGTTTATGTCTTTTCATGTGAAAATGTGAAATCTAAATTGGACAGATGTTATCTGTATCTGAATCCTTAATTCTTGTCAAACCATGAGCCCAGGTCATATGCTTCTAGACGTTTACACCAATTTTAATATCAAGACCCCTGAAGAAATATGCATAGTTAGCATTTTTATTGCATGATTATTGTTTGAATGAGACAGTATAACACTAAAAATGTCAATTTTGGGGTCACATACTGTATAAAATCATCTCTCCAAAATGAATGAAGTTAGAAACATTTTGGGGGGGAAGCAAGATTGGTCACTTCCATGTTGCATAAACCTCAGACGTACTGAAGCTTCTTCTTCTTGAACACACATTTTCTGTATTATATTTATCACATAAAAAAAATTCTAATAATAATAAAAATCTGCCCCAATATTGTCTTTTGGCTGACTTTATGTTCAGTTCAGTAAAAAATTTCAGTTCTCACTTTCCCTTCCTTTCTAACCTTACATTGACTATGAATACCAAAAAAATTACCAAAAAAAATACCAAAAAAAAGAGAAAAGCTCTTTATAACTAAATTATATGGTGTTGCAAATAAATCTGAACATACAGTATGTTAAATAAATAAATAAATAAACTTTGCACTATATTCAAGATACCAAAATAAATGACTTTGAAGTTTTCAATTATTATTATTATTATTATTATTTCATAATAAGATATTTAATTGGGTAACCGCTATGAATTGTCTTAGACATCACCTCATTCATTGGTATCTTCTGTACTGTAGTTTCCCTGCTCTCAGCTCTCTCAGGTGTGTTACAGGACACTTCCGGGTTCTCTCTCGCGCGCGCGCGCGAGTATCCTAGTGTAAACTCAGGTAAAATATAAAAGAAAAACACACACACACACACACACAATATTTGTACTCTTGCTTCAATGGCTGCGACTGAAGAAGAAACCCAAATGAGGACTATATCAGACCTTTCGGACCGAGGTGAGCCGACTGTTTAACGCCCGAGTTTTACTTTAACAGCCGCCGTTAAAAAGTTTGCTACAAGTCTCTTAACCTGCACGTTCAAACCGCACGAGCGTCACAACAGCATGTTTACGCGGGGTTTTTTTTATATATATATCACGTTTAGTTTGAAAATAAATAAACACGACTATTAACAAATAATGACTCATAAAACATTTGGAAAGTTTTTTATTACCTTTTGGTGTAGTTACTTTGGGGTTAAACCACGACATGTGTGTAAAACAATACGCGTTGTGTTTGTAGTCTGTTATTGTTGTTGATTATTTCCTTATATGGAAGTATGCCGCGCGAGCCACACGGAGCATGCATGGGCTGCACTTTGTACCCAAGAAGTGTCCTGCATACTTTACTATGTGTAACGCTGTGACACACACACACACACACACACAGGGACTGGGAATCAGTGCTCCATGACAATGGGCTACTTTTTTTGTTCAGATCAAAAGTTATATCATAAAATGCTAAAAGAAACTTAGTGTCTATCTATTAATAATAATAATAATAATACGCACATTAAGCAAATCTTTAAAGTTCATTGCAAATCCAAAAGCCTCAAAGCACTAATGAAAATGATCCTGTTTTTCATTACTTTCTGATTTTACTTCAACAATTCGAATGACAAATTCTAAGCTGTATTCAAGAAAAGGAAAACTGCGTTTTCAGATGCGTTCACATCTCAGATCCTGAAACACTGGCCTCCCAGGAACTCCTTTAATGGCCCAAACATGTGGAAATGTCATTCCCACAGACAGATGTCTCTTCCACAAACTAATGACAAGTTAATCATTGTTTTTCAAGGATCAGGCGTTCCACTCACTGAATGCTCACTGAGGAGCGGCTGCAGTGTGTTCTGAGCCACCTCAGTCGTGAATGTCCTTCACGGGCATACGGCCTTCTTTAGAACGTTTGCACCATTCGAATGTTTTATTGTGGCCCATATAAGAGTCCCATCACTGTACTGTGTTTGAAGTCTTCTGTAAACGTCAACTGCTTTTACGTCTTCATTCACCAGAAATTTCATCTGACGTCATGGTTTGGCTTTACATAAATGTTCTTATTAGAGGTCATCCACAATTTCATGTGATCTATGCATATTAAACATATAACTAATTAAAATTTTGATTTGCGACGTGCACAATCATACACGGATGATTGCAGGGAAGGTGTGCAGGGAAATATTCATACGATTGTCCGTGACCTAAGATGGAATAGAATAGAAAGATGGAACGATTTCACTGCAAAGAATACAATTAAACTAAAGATATCATTTACAATAAAAATGTACAAATCTAGAATTTACAGATTTATAGAAGTTACAATAAAATATCATTAAAATAGAAATATATAAAACACATAAATTACACAGAATGGGCAAAGACATACTGTATAAGTGAGATGGTCATTCAGCCATATTGTGTAAAAGATTAATAAATAATCGCTTTAATGCAATCCGGAAAACTGACAAGGATTTATCTGCCACAACATTAAAACATCTGACATTTGATATAAACAATATTGTTTGATATCTCATTGTTACAGTCACACTTTTTGTATAATTGTATACTGAGAAGTATATAAAAAAAATAAAGATATGGTGTGTGGGTATGGCAGCAGCAGAAGCAGTGAAACATGAAATGAAATGTGAAACAGATAAGGAGAGTGTCTAGTTAAACCTATTTATATTCTTTATCCTGGACATTCTAAGAGCACTACGAGACAGGCATGAATTCAACCTGGATAGAAAGTCTGTCTATATACAGTAAGTGTTGCATTCTGGGTATTCTACATCTCCCAGGGTCTTTGGTTTTCTCCAGAAGTGGCCAGTGTGGCTGCAGGTTTTCATTCCAGCTACACCCGGTTTCACACGTTTAATCAATTCATCCAAGGCTTTAAATGACCTAAGCTTGGCTCCTGTTTGTCTGGAATAGCAACCTGCACCTCCACTGATCTGTCTGAGATAAGATATAAAAAAAACACACAGTCCTGCCTTAGGCTACATTATTCGGACACTGAGCTGCTGCAGCAGAGAGTTCTGCTTTTAGAGAGGAATATAAGTTGGCCAAACCTCCCCTTAGTAAGTGAACAAAGTGTGAGTTCTGATGGTGTAGATGCCTTTAATAACTGTATTCGTATCGGATAGTGTACTGTACTATGTGAGATATGGAAATATGGCTTCTTCAATGTACATAGTGATAAAGTTGAGATCTTTATAGTTTAATCTGCACAAATGACTAATGCCCTAATTCTTCAGGGTTGTTGTTGTTGTTTTATTTTATTTTTTTCCTCTGCCTGGTACAGTAGGTCGATTGGGTACTCAATCACTAAGTATAATGCACTGGTATCCCATCCAGGGTGAATTCCAGTTTCATTCCCAGAGACCCCAGGATAAGCCCTGGATCCACAGCAAACCCTCACCAGGGCTTCAACAAAGCACTTACTTAAGCACATAGTTTTTCACAGGGAGATTGACCCTAGAATTGACTTTAAAAATTATTGTTTGGGAACATTTAAAAATAGGTCTTTTAAAATACTTTTATGGTGGCTGTGATGTGCGAAACAAAATAACACCGGACACAAAATAACAAAAGCAAAAACAAAATAACAACTGAAAACAAAACTACAAATCAAAAAACAAAACACAATAACAAAAACAAAATAAATTCAAAAGCAGAATTAATTAAAAATTCTTTCAATTTGTGCAAAACAAAATAACACAAAAAACTAAACAACAAAAACAAACACAAAATAACAAAATTGTGAACAAAATGCCAAACCAGAAAACACAACAATTCAGACAAACCGGAAAAGATAGGTATAGTTTGCGAAAGAGTCTTACCAGAAGTCTTAGAATTAACTTTTTTAAAAATCTGATTGGTTATTTTGTTTCCAGATTAGTTATTTTGTTTCTTAAATTATTTTGTTTTTCGAATTAGTTATTTTGGTTTTTAATTTGTTATTTTGTTTTTCGCTTTTGTTCATTTGTTTTGTCCTTCTCGGCCACAATACTTTTTGTTTTACAGACATTAACGTTTCCTTATTCACTACTTAAATTTCCATCATAAGCCTTTCGTCGAAATGTCTTTTTAAGACGGTGAACTTTTCAGTCTCGATTGGACCTGTATCATGTAGTCTGTGTTTCTGTGGAAACTCTGCACATTAGTTTAAATGAAGGAAGTTCAATATTTAGGCAAACACTCATACAGTCCATGTTCCTGTGTAACCCGATGACACTCGGATTAGTCGGTCGTTTTCCCAGACAGAGAGATGCACATGCAAAAGAGAACTCAGAGTTTCCTCATTAACCCCCTCCACTTACACACGGGATGGAAAAATGATTTCCTGACACGTGCGAAACGTAAGAAGAACGTAAGAAGCCACTGTGTTTTTGAGCTAAATAGTGTGAGATGATCAGTCTTTGGTAAGATGGCTTACTGGGCTCCGTGTTTCTCCTCAGCAATTCGGCATTACGAGAGTCTGCGAAAAGAGCAAGAGAAAACCAAAAAAGAGGTGAGTGTGTTTATTTGCTAATCATCTTATCATCACTGTGTCATGCGGTGATCTTTAGGCAAATTAGCCAGTTTTAAGCTGAAGCTGTGATTGCATGCTTTAATAATGGTGAATATTCACTGTGATTATTGTTTTCTTTTAAATATCAGTGTGTTATTCAGTTTATAGTTATCTAAGCTGGTGTGGAATACAGGAACAGACTTTTAATCATGCACTTCTTTTAAACAGTTTCAGTAAAGTCTGGTCTAGTGATCTTCTCTCTCACTATTTTTTTTTTGGCCAACAGTTTATAACACAAAATGTTGTTGTATCTATGCTTTGTCTCCAGCTAAAGAAATTACTTGTAGCTCGGAATAACAGTCTAAAACTTTAACCGACTCTGTCCACAACTGAACGACACCTCCTATACTGAAGTGTCCTCTTATTCCATTTACAGTCGCATCTTCCCTCTCACACTAAAGCTTACACTGAATCCACCCACAGCTGTATAACTCCTCTCACTCCAGTATGTACACTGGCTCCGCCCCATCTGTATTATTTCTCTCATGCTAAATTGTCCCCTGACTCTACCCACACGTGCATCCTCCCTCTCAATGTAAAGATTATACCGGCTTCACCCACATCTGTACAACTCCTCCCACTCTAAAGCTTAACTCGACTCCACCTACATCTGTATAACTCCTCCCACTCTAAAGCTTAACTCGACTCCACCCACATCTGTATAACTCCTCCCACTCTAAAGCTTAACTCGACTCCACCCACATCTGTATAACTCCTCCCACTCTAAAGTTTTCCTAAATTCCACCGCATCTCTACAACTCCTCCCACTCTAAATCTGGCTTCTAACATCTGTATGACTCCTCTCACTCCAAAGCTTACTCTGACTCCACCCACATCAAAAGAAAGCTATCCTGGTAATATTATGTACATGAGCTTCAAATGAAAGACTGGAATCTATAATCACACCGAGGTCTTTTACTGTTGCACTTCATGGAACAGCAAGGCCATTTAAAGTTAAGCTAAGATTTCTTGGTATTTTAGACTATTGATGTTGCCTTCCACCCTGCAGATCTCTCGCACACCCCCATACTGGATGTAACCCCCGACCATGATTTTTCCACCACCAAACTTCATTGATTTTTGAGTGAATCTCGGATCCATGCGAGCTCCAGTAGGTCTCCTGCAATATTTGTGGCGACTGTGGTGTAATTCAACAGAAGATTCATCTGAAAAATCCACCTTCTGCCACTTTTCCAGCGTCCATCCTTTTAGCAGGTTGTGGGCCTTGGCATATGCCACACGGTTTTTCAATTGTCTTTTGTTTAGTGCTGGCTTCTGGGCACTTCTTCATGGCCTCTGATTCGACCATGGAGGCTTTTTCTAGACAGAATCCGACAAACTGTTCTGGTTGACACTGGGACTTCAGGTGACCAGGTCTCGTGGAACTCTGCTGCAGTGGAAAATGGGCCGGCCTTGGATTTTCGAGCCAACAAACAGTCCTCTCGAGCAACTGTCTTGTGGGGTCTGCCTGACCTGGGCTTGTCAAAAACGTCTCCAGTCTCCTCAAATCTTTTTTTTATCCTCTGAACTTGACGCTGAGACACATTGAAGGTCTCTGCCACAGCAGTGGATCTGGTCTTCAGCCTCTTGATAATCAACACTTTAGTCTCAGGGTGAATCTGAGTTTTTATGTTTGCAGAGGTCTAGTTGCAGTTGATGTGAAGGTCTAGTGTACTGGGGTTCTTTTTATACAAACCTGTATAAAATCGATCCATTGTTAGTCACGAGTGAAGCTCATATGACAAGGTGACAACACTTATGTCTTTGCTAAAGTTGACTCAATGGGCTTTACCAAGCTGTGAATATTAGAATACATTTTTATTTTATTTTTTTTTGGATAATTCCCCGATTTTTCTCCCTAATTTAGTCGTGTCCAATTCCTCCCCGTCACTAGGGGGCTCCCACATTAAGGCTACTACTACCACTCAGCCAGGAGGGCCGAAGACTATCACGTGTTTCCTCCGAACCACGTGACGCAAGCCGACCGCATCTTTTCGAACTGCTCATTCGCGCACCGTTGGGGGCGGCGTAACACTCGGAGGACAGCGCTATCCGCTCCCTCCGTTGCGCGAGCTCATAGACGCCCCTGACTGGCTGTAGAGCCGTGATTAATGTCGGAGCACTATGTACCTCTCATCCCTCCCCTCTGAGAGAGCTCGGCCAATCAGCTCTCTCTAGACCTCCGGCTGCGAGAGGTTACAGCACCACCCGGGATTCGAACTAGCGATCTCCGGATGATAGGGCGAGCGCTTTACCCACTGCAACACTCGGAGGCAAATATTAGTATACTTTTTGACAGTTTCGTTTTGCACTGAAACATTAATACAAAAGCTGTTGGGATTAAAATGAGCCATTTCTTTTTTAAAAAAATCTTGATTAGAAATATATTTCAGCGGCACTTCAGGTCAATTTGTACACAAGCGACAAGACTTTTGTCAGGGACTGTAGTGTTATTGTAAAAAAAATCCAAATTAAATCGATAAAGCTTTATTCTAATACTTTCAGCACCTTGCAGGTCCAGTACATCTTTCTGTAAATACACATCTAGTTTCAATAACACCATACTGAAAGAATTATCTGTTGTTGTTGTTTATTTACTCGTCTACGTGTGTTTGTGTATGTTTGTTACTGTTATTTAGTGTCAGCGGCTGAAACAGGAAAGAGATGAGGCCTTGCAGAAGCTGGAAGATTTCGAAAGAGGTTTGCTTCCTGTCCTTTTTAATCAATGCTAATTCATTTTATTTAATCACTAAATAAGCCATGTCTAAAACCATTATTAAAGCAAGTCTATTTCAAGGAGTGTTTTTGCTGGGGGCAGACCGCACTGACACACAGACGCGCACACACACACACACACAATGTGAATGAGTGTACGTCTGCACAGGCTTCATTACACAGTAAATGATGAAACAGTAAAGAGTGTGCTGAATGTGAAAGCTCTTTAGCCATAGAAACATTGGCTTTTCTTTATAAGCTATCAGCGCACTTCACGTCTAGGCACATTGTGGACTCTGCACTTCTGTGGGCGTTGTTCAGGCACGTCTCAGCGATGCGCACACACACACACACACACGCACACTTTTCAGCCAGCACAAACTCACAGGCCTATATTTAGTAATAGTTGAATCCTAATGCATAAAAGCAGTATGGCTGTGTGTAATTATGTCTGTTATGTTTGCATATATGTACTCAGGCAATGAGAAAAAAAATGTGCAATATGTAATTGGACTGTCAGATTACTTTTTATTAAATTTGAGCTACTAAAACTATTGAACAAAGCATACATTAACATAGCATACATTAGCATACATTGGTCAGGGGTAAGGCATTGGACTACGGTTCGGAAGGTCTCAGTTCAAATCTCACGACCACAAAGTTGACCTGTTGGGCCCTTGACCCCCTAACTGCTCAGATGTATAATGAGATAAAAATGTAAGTCGCTCTGAATAAGGGCATTTGTCAAATGCCAAAATATACCTGTAAATGTTAACCCTTTGGTATCGTTTTCATCATGTAAGCCACAATACAGTCGTGGCCAAAAGTTTTGAGAATTATATAAATATTGGAAATTGGAAATGTTGCTGCTTAAGTTTTTATAATAGCAATTTGCATCTACTCCAGAATGTTATGAAGAGTGATCAGATGAATTGCATAGTCCTTCTTTGCCATGAAAATTAACTTCATCCCGAAAAAAACTTTCCACTGCATTTCATTGCTGTCATTAAAGGACCTGCTGAGATCATTTCAGTAATCGTCTTGTTAACTCAGGTGAGAATGTTGACGAGCACAAGGCTGGAGATCATTATGTCAGGCTGATTGGGTTAGAATGGCAGACTTGACATGTTAAAAGGAGGTGATGCTTGAAATCATTGTTCTTTCATTGTTAACCATGGTGACCTGCAAAGAAACGCGTGCAGCCATCATTGCGTTGTATAAAAATGGCTTCACAGGCAAGGATATTGTGGCTACTAAGATTGCACCTAAATCAACAATTTATAGTATCATCAAGAACTTCAAGGAAAGAGGTTCAATTCTCGTTAAGAAGGCTTCAGGGCGTCCAAGAAAGTCCAGCAAGCGCCAGGATCGTCTCCTAAAGAGGATTCACCTGCGGGATCGGAGTGTCACCAGTGCAGAGCTGCTCAGGAATGTGAGGCGAAGACTTTTGGAAGATGGCCTGGTGTCAAGAATGCCACTTCTCTCCAAAAAAACATTAAGGACAGATTGATCTTCTGCAAAAAGTATGGCGAAAGGACTGCTGAGGACTGGGGCAAAGTCATATTCTCGGATGAAACCTCTTTCCGATTGTTTGGTGCATCTGGAAAAAGGCTTGTCCGGAGAAGAAAAGGTGACGCTACCATCAGTCCTGTGTCAGGCCAACAGTAAAGCATCCTGAGACCATTCATGTGTGGGGTTGCTTCTCATCCAAGGGAGTGGGCTTACTCACAATTTCGCCCAAAAACACAGCCATGAATAAAGAATGGTACCAAAACACCCTCCAACAGCAACTTCTTCCAACAATCCAGCAACAGTTTGGTGAAGAACAATGCATTTTCCAGCACGATGGAGCACCGTGCCATAAGGCAAAAGTGATAACTAAGTGGCTTGGGGACCAAAATGTTGAAATTTTGGATTCATTCCCCAGATCTTAATCCCATTGAGAACTTGTGGTCAATCCTCAAGAGGCGGGTGGACAAACAAAAACCCACTAATTCTGACAAACTCCAAGAAGTGATTATGAAAGAATGGGTTGCTATCAGTCAGGATTTGGCCCAGAAGTTGATTGAGAGCAGCCCAGTCGAATTGCAGAGGTCCTAAAGAAGAAGGGCCAACACTGCAAATACTGACTCTTTGCATAAATGTCATGTAATTGTCAATAAAAGCCTTTGAAACGTATGAAGTGCTTGTAATTATATTTCAATACATCACTGAAACAAAGATCTAAAAGCAGTTTATCAGGAAACCTTGTGAAAACTAATATTTGTGTCATTCTCGAAACTTTTGGCCACGGCTGTAGGTTCAAATGTATTACAGTTTTGCACTTGTATGTTTTATCATGTTTTTCATGACCTCTCTGTTGATTTATTTATGTACCCATAGAATGTTATTCTGTAGGTACATAATAGTAATATTAACAAACATAAAAGTCAGTCTGGGACTTTTGATTGTGCAGAATAACAGAACAGAGTTGTAAAAAAAAAAAAAAAACTCCCTTTATTTCTCTGTATAATCTCCCTGATCGTATCACGTATCCCAGTGTTTCACTAGTGATTGATTGCATTCTATCAAGGTAGAAGGTTTTCTCAGTACGCCGCAGCCATGATCAGACTGGGTGCTTCATTCATGCCTGAAACTGAACTCCTTTAATGGCCCAAACACATCCACAGCGAGGTCAGGACTGTACGGGGGACGTGGCGATAACTCCCAAACGAGTTCCCGTAATGTGCAAGTGGTGTTGGTGACTGATTGTGTGTACAGTTCCCACAGACGGATGAGTCTCATCCGCAAGATGACGCAAGTTATCCATCGATTTTTTTTTTTTTTTTTTCAAAGAACAGGCATTCCACAGACTGAAAGTTCACTGCAGTGAAGCCACCACGGCCGGCATCGTTATTCACGGACCTTCTTTTACATTTAAATGGTTTGCACCGTTCAAATATTTTACTGCCTCTAAGAGTCTCATCACTGTACTGTGCTTGAAGTCTTCTCTAAATGTCTCTTCCTAAAAGTCCCGGTTTGACTTGAAAGCCCCTCATAGATTATTTTTCTTAGGCCACATTCCACATAGTGAGCAGTTGGAAACCTTTTGAAGCAAGTTGGAATTTGGAAGCAAAATAGCCTTCATGTTAACGTAAGCACATTTCCTGTTGTAAAGTTACAGAAGGGATTTATTCAGGGTCACGGTGTCCCCCAAGCGAGGATGGGTTCCCTTTTGTGTCTGGTTCTTCTCACGGTTTGTCCAGACATGCTGTCTTACCTTCACCTCGGGTTTGCTCATTAGAGGAAAAAAGTGATAAAGCTCAAATTTATACAGTTTTAAATTTTTATTTTAAAAAATGTATTTATGGAAAGCTGCTCTGTGACAATGTCCATTTTTCATAGTCCTGTACAAATAAAACCAAATTGAATTCATGCTAATTTTATTTTAAAATGTAATAGAAGTGCAGTCTATTATATATGTAATCAAATATAATTATGATGCATTTGCACAAAAGTGTGACTTGTACAAAATGGAAATTAGAAACTACTTACATCTGTAACATCACTATAAAGATATCTATTTAGATTCAAACATGTGCCATAAATGTCATCCATATATTTTTGTAGTAAGTGACCCAAATCTGACTGTGAATAGTATGGACACTGATCTGGGCTTCACACCATTTCATTTATTCTGACAGGCCGAATGTGACGAAGCTGCTTCATGTCAACCTGGATTTTTAAATCCCCAAATGTTTAAGGTCGAAGATGAGGAGAAAACTCACTAAAAACCATTCGAGAACGAAATTGTCAAAAAACAAAACCAAAAAAAAGGAGCTCTTACCCCCAGGTGGCTCGGGAGTCTTAACTCAGACAGGATGAACATCTTTGAGCAAAGATTCAGAAAAACTGTGTAAAAATCATTACTTGGTCAAAACATGGTATTGGTGCTAAGAAGCGTTTCAAAAGTAGATCATGTAACACCATTATTCAGAATAGTCAATGCTTCTTATCTCCCGATCCATGCTTTATTTTTTATAAATATGCATACACATTTATATTTTTCATCAGATGAAAAGAAACACATTTGCTAAATACTGTACGTTTGCTGTCATGTCTGTAACTTTTTTTAATTCAAATCTTTCAATGATCTTAAGCGTCATTCAGATGAAACTTGACCAGTTTAGATTTTTCTCATGAAAAGATATATATATACTATAAAAGTGCAATATTCAACAGTGCAAAATTGTATTGTAAAATTAAATTGCATCATGAATTCAACGTGGTTACGGACACTACAGATTTTTTGCCTTTTAAGCAAAACTGGAATGCTTTAATTTAAGCAACAGTTTTTACAGGTCATACGCTTCTAGAAGCTTTAACCAATTATAGTATCAATACTAATAAAGAAATAATAATAATAATAAAGGAATAATTAGCATTTTAAATGATTATTATTTAAAGCGAGACAGTATAGCTCTGAAAAATGGAAATTTTGGGGGGACATATAAAATCATCTCTCCAAAACAGCTGAAGTTAGCAACTTGAAATTTTTGTACGGAAGCGAGACCGGTCACTTCCATGTTGCATAAACTTCAGAAGTAGCTTCTTTGGCCACACACATTTTCTGTATCATGTGTATAACATAAGACTGAGTTTTGTCCGACAGGCTAAGAACACAGCAAATGATTGGTATAGATTAGGTCTGCATTTGCTGCAAGATTAGGCAGCTAAATTTCGCTTGCTGCACTTAATTGCAAATAATAACAAAGCAGGATGTAAAAAGAAAGTTTTTGATTGTCTTTGTCAGTGGCGGCTGGTGCAAAAAAATTTTGAGGGGGGTACAAACAAAATTTAAATTAAACTTTTAATGCTCGCCTGTAAATAGCCATTTAAAAGGTGATTAAGCAACATTACTACTAGCATAAAATAAAGGCATGACTCACATGACTCACGTCAGCAGCTCCGCTTGCCATAAGAAGTGCTGGAAAAGACCGTTGAAAATGGTCCAATCACATGAGCCCAAATATTTAAAAACAATATTGATTCACTAAGAATAAAAGTGGGAGGGTTCAGGGCGCACAGCGCTGCACCCGAAGGATGATTTGACAAAATCCAATCAGAGCTCAGCCTCAGGTCACATGCTTTTCAAAAACGTACCTGTCTACATAGACACTCGTTTGTCCGGCGCCCTGCGTACACGAACACAAATAAACATAATACAGTTTAGATTTTTTTATTGCAAATAAATTATATTAAGAAATACAGCGGAATATTGTGACTAAATGACTTTATTTCATTATTAAAATAAATAATTATTATGTTAAATAATTACATGTTAAAGGAGCATTCTTCTCTGCCTGTCTTTAAGGGGGGCGGCGCCCCTGCGCCCCGTATTGACCGGCCGCCACTGGTCTTTGTGGTGTGAGTCTTTTTTCGCATTAGCTGCCGTTTCATGCACACTACGGCTACCTCCTGGGCGGCTCTGACAGGAGTGAGACTTTCAGACAGTTGCGAAGCAGAGACATGGAGCTCACTGGATTTTACAGACCGAGTTTTGCATCATTGGCGCTCAAATGTGTAGTCAGTTTAAAGTGATCCGAGTAGAGATAAAAGTGCCGGGACATTTTCTTCTACCCGGTGAAGAACAGTATTGGAATTTTTATCCTCAGCTTTATCCTCATGAATGTGTCTGTAAGGTCATGTAGTGTATGCAGAATAAAGGCGATGGCATATACAGCACTAAGATGCAGCGTGAGCGTCAGTTTGAGAAGATGATGTTGGCCGGCTTTGCTTTTGGCTCAGAGCACGCAGAGGTTTGCCTTTACCTTCATGCAGGTGTGAGTTGGGAGGTGACCAAATTTGTGGAAACAACCGTGTCAGAGCTGTAAGAGATGCCTGCTGTAGAAGAATCACATTTTACTTGCATATTAATTGTGCGACATATTTTTAAACCTTGCCTGCTGGATTGTAGAAGGACCAGGCCTGAGATGGAACAGAAACAAACTGACTGTAGTCACCACTGAATGATGAGGTGACGACATCTGCTCCTTGTATGTGAGAACATGATGTACGGGACGTACTGTAGATTATGTTAGCAGCGCAGTTTGTGTATGAAATGTAAATGCTGGGAGAAAGAAATCTCCTTTCTCTATGTCGCAACGTTTGCTGTACAAGGCCGGTCCGTCTGCAGAAGTTTCAATAAACCGTTGTTTCTTTGCTCCTACACCGTGAATGACTTACTGTTCTTGCCTTTTATTGTTTTCAGGATTTCCACCACAATGCCAATAAAGAACAGCGTACTAATCTAAGTTATTCCCGTTCTCAGATTTAAAAAATGAGATCGTCATGATTCAAGTGGTCTGTTTTATTGTCAGAATGTGTTACGAACCCTCGTGAGGACTTTGAGCCACAGCTTCCCATTAGTTACAAAGGAAAGAGGAACAGGTGGTTATGTATATATAACCATGCTTCTGTGGCTGAATGGAGAACCACTTATCACACTTGGTGTGGTGAGAATGGCCAGATAACGAGCGTGATTTTATTAAGGGCCCTGCTTGTATATTCTTCCCACAAATGGGAAAAAAAAGAAAACTCTATCATCTACCAAGGTGACAGCCCTGCAGGTCCATATGTGATGAATTAGTCATGCAGTTCGCAAAGTGATAAACCGCTAGATAAAAGCTTCGGATATTTTGTCAGCGACATTAATTAGCACAGACATGTCTTGGCTGATTGACTGCACTTGATGTAAAGGGAGTAAACAAGTGTGTACGTTTTTGTTTGGCAGAGCCATTCCTATTAAATCTAGCAAGCGTAAACAAATGACTTCTTTATATAATCCGCTTTTAGTTTTTTCATACCAGTGAAATAGTTTTAAATGTTTCAGTTTCAGTGACCTTCAGTGCATTTAACCGGTGTCAGAAGTTTCTCTCATCATTCTCAGGCAGTAGACGAGAGGCCGTGGCTCACGCGCTTTTGTTTCTCTTTTAGTTTAAATCCCTGCACTTCACCTTTCGGCGCCACACGCGGAAAAGCCGCGCTCTCGCTCTCCACGCAAAATGGGGGAATTGAAACGCGTGAATTGAATTGCTGCTGATTTTTTTTTTCTCTCTTTTTTTTTTTTTTTTTCTTTTTCAAAAAGCACAACAGCTATGTGTCAACACAGAAAGCGAGAGAGAGGGAGAGAACCAACAGCATTCTCATTTTAATGCATGAAATGGGTTATTATTAGATGTGGGCAAAGAGAGGCTGAATAGTGTGGCCTTTGCTCATGCTTTTTCTCAGTACTGCTCGGCCCGCAAAACACAGATTGTGTACGACTTCCACTTAAATAATGGCGGAGCCGCGGCGTTTTTTGGGAGCCATTACGTGATTTCATAGCTCTTGGAAAATTGCTTCTATTCAGCACGGGGTGGAGTGGGGTGGGCGAGAGAGAGAAAGAGAGAGAGAGACCCGACACACAATCATGCCTTTTCAATAGGAGATGGCAAGGTTGATGACAACACGGCCATTGTGTTCTAATGATAAGACCACAAAGGCATCTGCCCCCTTCATCAAGGCCCGGAGCGTTATATCGCGCATCCAAACACGCAGCCAATCGCTGGCCTGTTTCACGCGGGACGGCAGGGAGAGGGAAACATGGGAAATGGGGGGAAAGAAAAGAGATTTTGAAATGTGGTGATGATGAGGAGGACAAAACTCACAATTAAGACTGTCAGCTCCAACGCATGATGTCCCGAACCGTCACAGCGAATGCTGTTTAAGCCTACCAGTTGGCACAATTAACCTGTCACACAGGAGATATGGCACCCTGCTAGAGAGAGAGAGAGAGAGAGAGAGAAAGAAAAGGGAAGCATAGGAGTATGACAGGAGAGAGAGTAGGGTAGCAAAGATGTATATAGAGATACAGCAGTTAGAGTAAAAAGTGAGGGACGAGGATATAGTGTAAAGAAAGATGGAAAGGTCGAGAATAAGAATGAGGTGGGTGAGAGAGACTGCAGGTTGGCAAGGAGCTCTCTCTCTCTCTCTCTCTCTCTCTCTCTCTGTGTGTATATATATATATATATATATATATATATATATATATATATATATATATATATATATATATACACACACATGCACAGTGAGAGTAGTGAGATCACAGAAAAGCATGATGGGAAAACAAAAGGGTAAGTGAGGCCATGGTGAGTGTATACAGGCAGAGGTGAGAGAGGAATTAGGAAAATAAGATGAGAGGGTGTAGATGTCTAGACATATGGATAGAGAGATCTTGCGGGCATGTATACGACTTTATAAAAAGTTTATACACCCTTAAAGAATGTTTAAGTTCTACAAATCTCCCTCCGTCATCAGGAGTGGCATTAAGATGTATAAAATATTTGTTTAAGTCCCGGTGGTGAAATACTGTAGATCCAAATAATACTGTAATATAACACTGATTTATTATTTAAATGTGAAATATGTTTCCATTTATTCTGCCTTTAAGGACTCTTTCAGGTCATTCGTTATATTTACATGTTTTGTCCTGAATTTTGTTGATAAAATTCACTGATGCTGAAAGTTTTTTTTAATGTCCTGCTCTGTAAATGGTTAGTGTTTGGTCTTTTTGGGGCTTCCTGATTCCCACTGAGTCTTATTCATTCATTCATTCATTCATTCATGTATATAAGATGACTTTTTATTTATTATTGTTTTAGTTTTTTTTTAAGAGGCTTAGTAAAGTAAGCGTATAAAAAAAATAGTTTTCACCTTCAGTTAACTAGAGCATTTTGATGAATTAAAAGAGTGGAAGAAAGACTCTAGCCGGAATAAAGCATTTGAGCCGTTGCAAACGTTTTACAGAAGGCCGTACATTTGTGAATGACGTTGGCGTGGACATTCAGCAAGTGGAACACCTGATCCTTGAAAATCGACACATCTGTGTGTTGAAACTGTAGTGGCAGTTTTTACTGTTATAACTGTTCTTTTATTCTGCACAATCAAAAGTCCCAGTTTGACTTGAACGCCTCTCATACATATTATCCGGAAATCACTTTTACCTTATTCAGTCTGTGAACTGGTATTGGCAGTGCTGAAGATAAAACACGAATAATAAATAAATAAATAAATAAATAAATAAGTAAAACATCTTAGAAAACATTTCTCCCCAAGTGCTTGTAGTGTCAGTCATGCCACCATGGACCAGATAGTTTCAGCGTGGCTGTGGGTATGTGGTGCTGGCACCACCAAGTGCGTCACATACAGCAGTGTTGCTTGTGTTTTTAACCACCTCGACACAACCGCTGCGTTAAAAACGGCTCCACCGACAGCCAATGGTCCAGCTGTGGTCAGAAACCGACACTGATGAAGTCCAGAGGATGATTGCACACATGGCAGGCTGCAGCAGATGTGTGATAGTAACTGCAGTCAGTGAGTACAGTGGAAAACGGAAAGAAATGTAGAAAAGATATAGAAGATAATGAGCAATAAAGTAAGATATTGTGTGTGTGTGTGTGTGTAAGTGAGTGAAGGACAGGAGGGACGTCGAACTGGCAGCTCAATAGAGTTTATTGGGTGATGAATGGAAACCAGCGTTCATCAACTTTTAATTAGGTGTCATCGGGAGCAAGGCGCTGTCCGCCACGGCACTAATCTGTGTTTTCGCCTCTCAGCCACAATGTGTAATTAGTTAAGTGACAGCGATCTGGGCTGCAGCCGGTGTCGCCGCGTGATTACTGACACGAATCATGGCAGAGCCACGGGCATTACGAGTCATGCTCCGCCTCGTGCCTCCTTCAGAAAATAGTTCAATTAAAACAACTCATCAGTCAAACCGGAGGCTTTTTAATGCCAGAGCTACTGGCACGTGTAACACAGCCAGCTTCAATTTCAGCACCGTGCGATTTGGGTCTGTTCCGATTGCACGCTGATCAGAGAGTCAGGGTGGTACAGACAGCTGGGGCATGGAACCAACACACACACACACACACACTAACATTCCTTCATTTCTAAGAATAAAGCTTCCTGCGCTCGATGTTGAAAAGTAAGTGGTTATGATTTTCACAACTAAAAAAAAAAGGCAATTGCAGGTTTACCCTAAACCGGTGTTCGGGTCAGCCAAGACATGTTTTTAGCCCAAGGTTGTCTTCAAATATTTCCAGCCTCCTGTATAGCATTGTGTGTGTAAGTTTTTGCTTTTATCACCTAATCGCAAGGCCAAATCATGAGTAGGCTACAGTGGTCTATGAGGACACACATGTACTGTGTTTACACATTGGTGGTTGAAAATAGCATGCGGTCACCGTATCACAGTATTTAATAAAGAACCACTTAAGAAACACACAAGCCGAGGATCAAAATGAAAGAAGGAATGAAAGAATATGTTTGGATGTTTTTTTTTTTTTTTTTTAACCCTGTACATCCTTGTGCTGTTGTTATTACAAGAAATAAAAACTAAGATTAAACCAAAACGTTTTTTTTTTTTTTGTGTGTGGAAGTGATTGTTTTTTGAGAACGTCCTGCAGTGTGGTGGCGTAGTGGTCAACACTGTGGGCGCAAACTTTAAGGGTCAAGGGTTCGAGTCCCGAGTCTGTGTGCATGGAGTTTGCATGCTTGGTGGGTTTCCTCAGAGTACTTCAGTTTTCTCCTACAGTCCAAAGACATACAGGCTAATTGGCCTTAGTGCATGCATGTGCCTGCGATGGACTGGGTTACATTTCACCCTGTGCCAGGATAAGCGTTGTAGAGAGAGAGAGAGAGAGAGAGAAAATGACCCTTCTCTTTTTATAAAGTGTTTTAGTTTCATTCACATCATAGTCATCTCTGTCACTGCAGAAACACATCATTTGGTCGGCAATGCTATGTTCTTTTGTTACTCTTGATAGCCTTGGTGTATTATAATAATAATAATAATAATAATAGTGTGAACATGCAAATAAACATGACATGCATTGAAGCCACTAGAGTAACGTACAGATATAAACAGATAGACAGCAACAGATGAAGATCCATTAGGATTTTTTTTTTTTTAATAGTCAACATTGCGGAATCTTTAATAGCTAACTGGAGAACCACCCGGAACTCGTTCATTACAACGTCTAAGAGAACATTTTAGGTTAGTTGTGTTTTTTTTGTTTCCACCAGCGCAATTACAGAATCACCAGTTTCACCAGGCTGGAGTGGAATCGTCTTTGTTGGTCATCTAGGACAAGATTGTACATAATGCAATACTTTGCACTACACAGGTTGTTACAGTTAGAAGCAGCTTTACTTCACAGCTGTGGATTAAATAAGGGGAAAGTCCCGGGCGGCCATCTCGCTTTTCCTAACGCTGCTCTGTTGCGTGATATAGAAATGAAAACAGGAAATGAAATATAAAAGCAAAAAATATTTGCTTGGTATATAATTTTTTGTGTGTGTGTGTGTGTGTGTGTGTGTGTGTGTGTGTGTGTGTCTCAGTGTCGCATATGGTGCTGCAGGAGGTCAGCAGTATGCAGGAGAACCTGGAGGTTGAAAAGACCTGCAGGGAGACGGTGGAGGCTCTGGCATCTAAGGTTCACATCTTTTCATGTCCTTTTTTTTTTTTTTTTTTTTCCCTGTCCTGTCCTGTCCTGTCATTTCTTGTCTTGTCCTGTTCTGTCATGTCCTGTCCTTTTCCTTTTTCTTATCATTTCTTGGCTTGTCTTTTCATTTCTTTTTCATTCCTTGTCATTATTATTGCCTTTGTATTTTCTTCCCCTGTCATTTATTTTCATTTACTTTCTTTTCTTGTAATTTCTTTTCTTTCTTATCGTCTTTTTTCTTTTCTCTTTTACTGTTTTTCTTTTTTTTGTCCTACATGTTCATGTCTTTTCTTGTATTGTCCTGTCCTGACCTGTCCTTTTCTTTAGTTGCATCGTCCCTTCATGTTTAGTCTTGTTTAGTCCTGTCTCGTCCTGTTTAGTCTTATTTTGTCTCGTTTTTTTGTTGTCTTGTCTTGTCCCTTCTTGCCATTTCTTGTCTTTTCATTATGTTCTCTACTTTCTGTACAGAATGTAATAATGCAATATTCTATTCTATTTTATGCTCTATAACTCTCTTTTCTTTAGCTTCTCGTTTTTTTTTATTCTTTACTCTATTCTATTGTATTTCACTCTGTGCTTTACTGCAGTACTCAATGTTGTATGATTCTATTCTATTCTATTCTTTTCTCTTTAATGTTCCATGCTGTAATATCGTATTCTGCTCTATTCTGTTCTATTTAACACTTGACTATTCTATTTCCTGTGTTTTATTTTTATTCTATTCTATAACCTTATGTATTGTAAACTTCTCCTCGGTTCTATTTAATTAAACTTTATTCTGCTTTGTTATATTGGTCCTGTAACACACTAACCCTGTACTATTCTGCCCTGTTGTACTGTATGCATTTCAGTTCTGTTCTGTTTTATAATTTAATATTCCCTGCTTTTCTGTTTTATTCTGTTCTGTTCTGAAAGACTTTGTGCTCTGATCCATTTCACTTTAACTGCTGTATTGGAATATTACACACACACACACACACACACACACACACACACACACACACACACACACACACACACACACACACACGTATTCCCTCTCACTCTCACTAAACTGATTATCCTGTTCCGGGTCGTGGGAGGCCTGGAGACTATCCCAGGGGACTCGGGTCATGAGGCAGGGTACACCCTCGACAGGTTACCAAACCATTGTAGGACACACAACCACACACACATACACACACACACTCCCACATCCAAACACTACGGCAACTGGCCTAATCCCATGTCTTTTAAACTGAGTACTGAGTACTCCACCAAGCACGGGGAGAACATACAAACTCCACACACACAGACCCAAAGGCGGGACTCGAACCCTCGATCATGGAGGTGCGAGACCACAAGGCGAACCACCATGCCATTCAGGTCATTCAGGTCCATGATTTACTATTGCATTTATTTATTTCGCTCACTATAATAATAATAATAATAATAATAATAATAATAATACTCTATCCTGTTCTATTCTGTTCCATTCTATTCTTTTCTTTATCAACGTTTTGTTTAAAGTGTAATAAAAGTACCTGATTCAATTAACTAAATAATAGATTTCAGAAGAGTAAAATTATTTCCCTGCATCAAGCAAATAAAAAGTTTAATATACTGGAATTGGGTTAAAAACCTTCCAGTGTGTTAATAAATCCTGAAAGGATATTGCTTAACCGTTAGCTTTGGCGAAGAATAAGTGATTGGAGATCGTTTAAACAAGCGGTGAAGCTGCACCATAAAAAATCGATAGTAGAAGCCAGAGCCGTGTTTAGTAGTGAGAGCCTTTTAACATGCCGAGTGCGACAAGAACTTGTATAGATCTTTATATATATATTGCAATTTTTATAAGCTAATTGGATGAGCACATCACTACCTCCTTATATCATGAGCCACTATTTCAGAAGCCGGTCAGCAGCTTTGTTCTCTACTTGACCGATATTACTACTCATTGCTCAAGAGACTTCATGCAGTATTAAAAAATTATTTATTTTTTTTTAAACATTACCTGTTAATGATCATTATATGCAATACATATTTACTAGTTAAGTCTTAAATACAGAGGAAATCTCTCTTCAGACCTTGTGAGAGACAAGCGTAGGGTGTATAAACAGTGTTAGGGTGAGCCAGGTGTGTGTGGCGGGTTGTGGACGGAGATCATAGCCTCTTTTTCTGAGCGTTTTTTTTTTTTTTTTTTTTTTGATGGATGAATCAGCTTTCTACTGCCCTGCTGCCTGATAGACCCATGCAGGGAGAGCACGATGAGAGAACAGCAGCGTGGAGGGTTGGAGCATAGGATGAAAAGATTGAAAGAGAGAGGAAAGGGAGGTGGGAAGGTGATGCACCACTGCGTTTTGTGCTTGGAGTGAAAGGAGGATGAGAAACAGGCATGAGGTTCGAGCTGCGATGGAGCCAGTAATCCGCGTTATTCTCTTTTCAATCTGCTCTGTTTCACAATTCAAAGGAGGTTTTATTATTGGTTTAGATTTTTTGGGGGGCTGTTTTTCACAAATACGTTGCTTGCTTTATCTTTTTTTTTTTTCTCAAAATGCAGGTGTTTTTTTTTTTGTTGTTTTTTTTTATGGATCCTAACACTGTTTGTTTATACACCCTACGCTTTGCTCTCTCAAAGTCTAAAGCAAGCTTCACTCTGAATGTAAGACTTGCCGAGTAAATATGTATTGCATATAATGATCATTACCATGTATGATGTTGAACACTGCATAAAGATTTTTCTCGAGCAATGAGCAGTAATATCGGTCAGGTAGGAGGCATGGTATAGGCCTATTGTAAATGCCTTCCTTATATCTGGAAGCTGTAGAAGTAAGTATAACCGGTTTTTTATTATTTTTCTTTTCGACATTATATATGGCTGAGCTGTAGTTATGAACGCCGATATACGATAGGATCCATAATTTCCATACTACCTCGACTTGTTAGTCAGTCTATGAGAGAGTTTTTTTTTTTTTTTGACATAAAAACATTTAATAAAACAGTTGAAGAGACATTGTTACAGCACATGTTTCAGGTTTCCTGTAATATTTTATACTCGTGTTTCTGATTTAGACTGGCAGGGAGGGCTCGTCTAAGGTCGTTTCTCACAGCTTGTCCCTACAACTGCTTTTGGCGTTTCAGCGCTGTCCATCAAACAGGAAATAGCCCCACAGCTGAGCAGTGTAGTGCTCTGGCATTATGTGCTTTAGAAAAGCCTGATTTGGCCAATCACAATGCTTCCTCTCTGCCATTAAAGAAGATGCTGCTGGTGTGTCCTGCTAATGCTGGTGGCCACTGTGCTTGAAAACCCCCTCTTACTCTCTGTGTGTCTCTCCAGTCCTTTGTTCTGGTCCCTCTTTGGGCCATCTCTAGTTGTGTACAGCCCCATCGCCAGCCTGATGAATTGTGGTTTCGCAGCAGGAGGTTTTAACAGCCCCTGTAAGAGCTGTCTTCTTCCAACACTGTCACACTAAACCATCTCATTTTATCCACACCGATAAACCATTTTTAGCGTTAACCACTCTAGCAATTCTGCTGGTCCTGCGAAGAAGAGGAATGACTTTAAGGGCTGGATAGAAACCATTCAAGTCTGTTTGGAGTAGAGCTAGTGCACATTGGTATTTATTTTGGCTTTAGTTGGAGTCCTGTGCAAAAATCCTGAGGGCCCGTCCCAACCATAATTTCTCAGATATAACTACATAGATTAAAAAAAGACAATGGAGCAAACATTTTACTGTGACCGGCTATAAAGTGGCTAAAGATTAAAAAAATTGGTTGTTTATGTATCAAGCTCAGCAGCGACCTCATTTCCCCTCTCGTCTGTTCCGTGCTGTACACTCAGCATTCAGCATCAGCAGTATGTTATAATCACCGGCCTGATCATCTGTCATCATCTGCCCCTGTTTCTCACTGGTTCATGCCTTACGTTTGATTCTTTTCTTTTTTTTTAATGCTTGAATGATTTATAGGTCACTGTGTGGCTTAACAGACAAAAACGTTCCTCTAGAATTGCTCAGGAACCGGGATTAGACTGAAAATAAGAGACAAAAATGAAAAAACGAGACAAAAAAAAGTCCTTCCGGAAGCCTGGAGGATTATTTCTCTAGACTGCATTCAAAAATTACGAAAAATAAATGAATCATATTAAAGAACTGCTTTCTTATAATGCGTCCACGATTTTTCCAAATATGGAAAATAACGAGAATTCGAGAATTAAACAAGGTGGCGTGATCGTCTTCTTGTTCTTGGTCCCTGATCCTCATAATCCTCTCATCCTCCCCAACTAAATATGGTTTTAAGGTGAAAATTCTAAGCTCCATACAGTACGCTTAACTATAGACGTTATCACAGAGCAGAATTATAGAAAGCTGGTTATAAGTCTTGATCCCTAATATACAAGCAAGAGGTAACATGAAACCAGACACAATCCATTGTCTTACTAGGTGTGATCGAGTGTGTGAAAGTGTGTTTGTGTCAGGGCCCTGTGATGCGTATCCCTCCTATAGGCCGAGCATGGCTCAGGTATAGTAACTCAGACCTCAGGTTCTCTAGGAAATGTTAATGAAGTGACAATATATACAGTATATAAAAAAAAAAAAAAACTTTACACTATATAAAAAGAAGGTACACACAGTCCTGAATAATGTTTTATTTTCTTCTTTACTCAAAAATATAAAGGTAAGATGGGAAAAATTACAGCATTGCTCCATTCTCAATTTACATTTAAATAGGTGAAAACAATTTCTCTATCTGTACACAGGCGGAGAGCAGAGCGAATCAGCTCTAATAACCACCATATTTCACACGTTTGATTCTTTGTTTCCGATGCCTGTAATTTATCTGCCAACCTGGCCTCGTCGCTGGCGGCTGGAAAACGGAAAAATCGTAATCAATTTCTTAAACTCTGGAACATCCTGAATTTGAAAGAAATGGGGGGGAAAAAATCCGTAACCGAGGAAAGAGCAGGCGGCGCCGGTCAAATCAAAGTGCTATCCAAGCACATGACATTTTGTTTTGACGTCGAGATCAGAGGGGATGACTGAGGGGAGTGCAGCGGGGACGAGGGGGTGGGGGGGGGGGACGCAGCGACCTCCGAGTGTGTGTGTGTGTGTGTGTGTGTGTGTGTGTGAGTGTGTGTGTGTGTTTATGTGGGTTTGTGACTGATTTCTGCGAATGTGTAATTTCACATTCACGCTCTCTCATCAATGCTGGATGATTATCACTTAGTGTGTGTGTTTATCCTCGCATTATGTGTTGTTGATTGTATTTTCTAATACGCGCATTCAGAGTAAAGGACATCATCAGGAAATGGCTCCGTGTGTCGTCTGGTCCCGACGGAGCCATCATTAATAAACGCTCGTTAAATAGAGGTGGCATATAGACGGGCAATTTAGCGCGCAGCTTCGACCAATATGTCATTCAGGACTCATTTATTTCATTCAGATGCCTCCGATGCCATTGGCTGGTCCTGTCCCCACTCAGCAGCCTCTCGGGTTTCTGTTAGTGTACGGGCAGTCTTTAAGGATGTTAATTTAACCTTAAAGAAAGCATGCAGGTATGCTGGAGTGGAAAAGGGAGGCGCGACTGGACCTGATAGTGAACACAAACGATATTTACATGCTCGGATCTGATAAAGTACTGTAATTATCTTTCTTGCTCCGCTTCCTCCACCCTGTGCGACTATATCATTTTTTGATTGATTGTTGATTGTTGCTCTTTTTGCCGGTGTGTGTGTGTGTGTGTGTGTGTGTGCCTGTTTGATTAAGCAGTATGAAGACTGCTGCAGGTTTTCTTTTTCTTTCATTTTTCTTTTAATTTTCAGATTGTCATTAGACGTCTACATCTCTAACAGCTGTATTTAATTGAAGTATGCACAGCGGCGTAAAGAAGTGAAGTTTAACGTTTTAACAATATTACCTATTTATCTATTTATTTATTTATATTTTTTTATAAAATAATGATCATAAGACAATAAGAATAATTGATTTCATGCAATAAAATTGCTGTACAGCCATCAGTATTTAGCATGACGTCTTTAATTCCTTAAATCCTGCTGGATCTGGCTGGGCATAGAGCCAATAAGACTCCTATTTATTTATTTATTTATTTATTTATTTATTATGTTTATTTATTTTCTTTATTATATATATATATATATATATATATATATATATATATATATATATATATATATATATATATATATATATATTATATATTTATTTGTTTATTTCTGTAAATTGAATATGTGTATGTGAAGGGGTATAGGCTTGTGTATTATTAGAGTATTCTGTCACCACATGTCTAATTGATGAGGGTTTATAAAACAAAAAAGTTCAATAAACATATTAGAGGGGGAAAAATTAGCATTTTTTATTCAGCTGTATAGGCAAAAATTAATGATCACCTGCTTTGTGCTA
>QNUK01000327.1:717500-742500 GCA_013621035.1 Clarias magur | reverse complement strand
GACTTGGGGTACAAGGCGGGGTACACCCTGGACAGGGTGCCAATCCATCGCAGGGCACACACACATACACACACTCATACACTCATTCACACACTATGGCCAATTTGGGAATGCCAGTTAATCTAACCTATATGTCTTTGGACTGTAGGAGGAACCCAGAGTATCTGGAGGAAACCCAACAAGCATGCAAAGCACAAAGCATTCAAAGCAGCTTCACAAAATTATGGAAATATGTATGCGCGAGAAAGATGTGTATAAATCATAATGATCAGATTGTCCCTGAGGTCGACAGTGGCAAGGAAAGAAATCTCTGTGATGGCAATAGGAAGAAACCTTGAGAGGAACCAAGCTCAACAAGGAACCCATCCTCATTTGGGTGAAAACAGACAGCAGACATACTGTGTGTTAGGCAGCTGGAAGTTCAATATAACAGAAGACGCCTAAGTTAACATGGAGTTTAGTTTGGCACCACGGAAGCAGCATGTGTGGCATCATGAAGCAGAATCCAGCTGGAGGTGGTCCTTCTCTGGATGCCTCCGGATCCTCGCAGGGTTAGCTTCTGTCTACTGGACCTGGAACAATCTCCAGATGCCTTGGGATGGGTAGAAAAAGAAAGAACAGGCAGAAAAAAATTACTGCAGCTGCCGTTTATTATATTAGCAGCACTAGTGTGTTTAATATGTGCATGTGTCAGGAAGGCTATTCCAAAGCTTAGGAGCTAAATATAAAAATTCCCTACCCCCTTTTGTAGATTTGTATATGCTAGGAACTACCAGAGATCCAGAAGTCTGCGATCTTAAGGAGAGCTGCAGATTGTAACGTGCCAGAAGACTGGCTTGATACATGGGAGCTAAACCATTTAGAGCCTTATCTGTAAGTAATGAGTAGCCAGTGCAGGATGATAATAGTGGGGGTATACGATCATATTTTCTTGATCTGGTGAGAATTCTGGTTGACTAACTGTAGCCACATAGTAATAGTCCAGTCTGGAGGTCATGAATGCATGCACTAGCTTTTCTATCACAGATACAGATAAAATGTTCCTAAGCTTGAACAATCGTGAACACTGACCTTAACTAAACATTTGACCTAAACATTTATGCTGCAAGAATGTGTGTGTACATCTCCGAGGCAAGTGAGGCTATTCTGGGTTCTTTAATGAGCTCCTGGATGAGTCGTTGTTGTGCTCTCTGGGTAGTTTTGGTAGGTAAGATTTCTCCATTTGTGGATGATGGCTCTCACCGTGGTTAGCTGGACTCCCAAACCCTTAGAAATCACTTTATAACTGATGCATGTCATGTCTTTGTTTCTCATCTGTTCTTAAATATATTTTGATTATGTGTGAGTGTGTGTGTTTTTTTGTTTATTTGTTTTTTTAGATATTTTGGCATGCTTCACTTTGTCAGACAGGTTCTAGTTAGTGATTTCTTGATTCAACAGGTTTGTCAATAATCAGGCCTGGGTGTGGCAAGTAAAAATTAACTTAAAAAAAAAAACAGTTGTTATTTGATTTAGCAAAGGGGCAATTACTTTTTCACATCACGCCAGGCTGGTTTGGGAACATAATAAATTAAATCATTGTTTAAAAACTAAATTTATCATTTACTTGGGTTATCTTTGTGTTTAATCATCAGAATCATTTAAGTGTGACAAATATGCAGGAAAATAAAAAAAAGAAAATAATTTTTCTGATGGACTTGAGCTGACAGAAGGACTGTAGTAACTCAATAACTCACTTTGGTGTAATATCCTTGTCAAATTTAATCAACAAACTGGCCCAGCAAGGTTAAACTAAAGCACAAACAAAAAAAAAAAAACTTTGACAACATTCAAGAAATATGTATATAGAGTACACAGTTATATATGTTTTATTCAGAGTTTTCCAGAGGCCTTGTATCTATTATCTATTGGAGGAATGCAGAATAATTCATCAGGGTCCTAGTTTATTACTCATCTGCTTTGAAGTGATAGATTCGTGATCCTGTCTCGCTCAACCAGTTCATATTTCTATGCACCTTTTTATTTATTTATTTTTTTTAATAATCACCCACGACCTCTAGCCCTTCACTGTGGTTTACCTGTTTGCGCTTTTCTATTTATTGTCTGACACTAACGTCTCGTTCATGGTCAGGAATGCCACGCAGCCACGGAGTCATCATGCCCACTACACATTATCAATAGATAGCTAATTAACTTCTTGGGGTCGGTTTATAGAGGAGATGTATAGACACATTCTTGCAGCGTAAATGTTGTTAAAGGTAAAAATAAATAAATAAATAAATAACATGATATGCATCTCGTTTTATCATCAGGGTGAATAGGGCATACATTCCATCTCTTGTCAATCACAAATGTGAGAAGAGAGCACATTATTCAAAAAAAAAAGGGGGGGAAACAACATTTGTAAATACATTCATATTAAGCAGAAAAGCAATGACTGTACATTTCTGTATGAGCATACAGTAGTTGTAATTGAATATCAGTCTATAAAAAAGCTATGATGAGATAATGGGCGCGCATGGCTCACTCAAGGAATTACAGCTGGCCCGTCCAATCAGATTCCATGGAAAAGCCAATGCAGCACAACTCGCTATAAAAAAAAGTCAATGCTGGCCATGAAAGAAAGGAACCAGGGCTCCCAGTGCACCACAGCGCACCGCTCACGAGGCACAGCACGACCTCAAGGCCACCAACGCAGCCTCCAAACTCCGCAGATCCCAATCCAGTCAAGCAGCCATGGGATGCGCCAGGGAAGATTCAACCCACAGCACCCCAAGGATCCGTGGGCTAACGTCCGGGTGCCAGACACCACAGCACACTCCAGACGTCCTGTGGAGCCGCACCCCGAGGGACCAGAGCTGCCATAGTGGCACAATGACGAAACTACACAATAATGTTTGATATTGTAATGTTATGGCTGATCGGTGTACAGTATGTCAAACTGGACTTAAATCACCTACACTAGCGTGTTAGATCAGCACTCCAACTGTTTATTCAACATTTGGGATGTTGTTGTGATTTATTTACCTTTTTAATTAGTGTTTTGTATTTTTACATTTAGGGTAGCAACCTGAAAAAAAGACAAAAGCAGCACAATACCTGATAATAGGACTAGCCTTTGATGTAATTTACGTTGTTGTCATGGTTACATGGTACGGAGATCATGGATTTTTAGAAGTGGGATTGCATCTTTAACTGGATGTACAGCCAATCAGAAACTAGAAAACGTGTGTTTTGTGGGTGTGAATGTGTGGTGTGCAGATGTTGGTGGAGCAGAAGCAGATGAAGAGACAGAGTCAGGCCCTGATGCAGAGTGTGTCACCTTCTGAAGCTCTGGCTAATGCTCTCAAAGAGATCACCGCACTCACACACACGTTGGAATCACAGCGTCTGGAGCACCAGCAACAGGTGCGTGCACACACACACACACACACACACATGCTTGTGAAGATTTTGCATTGACATAAGTATTGTTATGGGAATTCATACTGAGCATACACCAGGATCCAGAAGTTTTGATTAAAAAAGTTAGCTTAGTTGTTGTGACCTGACTGATGTCTCCGCTAAAATATAAAAACATGCCCATACATAGATACGCACTTTTGTAAATGTATACATGTATCCTATGGTTGTACCAAATGGAAAACCTACGGCACACAGCCAAAAAAACAACAAAAAAAACGGGTGTTTATTCCTGTGTTTGTTGCGTGCCTTCAGCTGAAGCGTTTAGAGGATGAACTGCACGGCTCTGAGTTGCGGAAGCAGTTGACTTCATTGGAGAGGAAGACTGCGGTGCTGGAGGAAGAGAGAAAAGAGTTCATGGAGAAATGTTCCAGATCTGAGACCGAGGCAAAGGATCTCCGGTTTACCGGTATACACATGCATACACACATACAGTATCTCCAAGGCCCTTAACCCTCAACTGTTCATAAGTAGTATGCAATGTAAATCATTCTGCCAAATGCAATAAATGTAAATGTTAAAAGCTCCTATCTAGGATGAAAGTGACTGAGATCAGATTTGAAAAACATCTGATTTTTGGTCACATAAACGTAGCAGAAAAGTAAACAACAAAACGTGACATGGTGTGTTTTTATTAAAAGAAAAATGAATCAGCAGCAGGGTGGTGTGCTGATATGAGACAGATTTGCTGTTAATTTTCTGCAGTTGTCTGAAAAAACATCTGCCATGATCTAAAGTTGTTAAAATGTGGCCTTCCATGTTTGTCAAACTAGATAATAGGAGGGATCCAACATTACAGCAATGTTTTTAAATGTCATGTTCAAGCGGCCCCACCCGAAAATGATGACCGTAACATACAGATAAAGTTACGCTAATGCCACATTCACACACTGTAGATACGATCAATAAATGTCGTAACATAAATTGCATCTATTTGCGAGAATGATGGCACGGAACTTGACATACCTTTTCTTTTGCAGTGTGTATGTGTGTGCGTCGTTGTTTTGTCCATCTGTGTGTGTCTTGGTTACTATTATATATTGTATATATTTTATTTGGGGCTTTTCACTGCATGTAGACCTGTCATAGCTTTATAGCATGTCTCATCGTGTGCGTCTCTGCATGTTGTAGTGGAGGAACTGCAGAAAAAACTGCAGCAGGTATCAAATCCTGTACCTGGCCCAGCTCCTCCTCCACCTCCTCCTCCTCCTCCTCCTCCACCTCCACCTTCAGCCTCCGCCAACCCGCTCAGGTAAAAGTGTGTGTCTGTGACTGGGTGTGGAAATATCTGTTAAAAAATAAAAAAATTTAAAAGTCAGGGGTAATGACACGATATAATATCAATACTGTGATAAAGTTTGCAGTAATACACTTATTTACAGAGATATCTCTGATAGTGTGGTCTTTTCCGAACACCTTTTAAAAATAACATTTACACACGCGGATCATTTTATCCTCCATTCTGTACAGGATCTGTATACAAACAGTATCATATGAACAGGCCAAAGCTCAACATGTTTGTTTATTTATTAAGGCTAGAATTATTGGCATGCTTTAAAGGCATTCATTAAGAAACAAATTAATTATCAGATAAAGAAATAAAAGCTTTATTTGGTTAAATTGAAGTTGAAATTGGCTGATAATTATACGTTTTGATTTCGCTAACTGGTCGGGTTTGGAGAGAATTTGTCCGTCAGTACTCCGGGTCAGAATTAAAACATTTGTTTGGAGAAAGTGCTCCGGCTGTAGATGAGTTTTTATTTTTAAAAATTCTGGTCTGGATACTGAGTAAGGTTTGGTGCACGTTGTTATTATTATTATTATTATTATTAATATGATTATTATTATTATTGTTGTTGTTGCACTTCCTCTTCTTCTTCTTCTCCTTATTATTATTATTGTTATGTGGAAAGACTCTCATAAATGACGGAAGGGGATTAGGGCCACCATTTTAAAAATAAATAACTAAATAAGTTCTGACTTTTCCCTCTTGTTCTTACTTTAATCTTTAATTGTTACTTTAGTGAGACTGAAGTCGGAATTCTGAGAATTATGATTTTCAAATATTTTCATAATGGTGGCCCTAATCCTCTTCCATAATAAACAGATGCTCTTATTAAAGACTATTGTCTTTTGTGTTTTTTCACTTGATTTGATTTTCCCGATCATCTCTCACTGTTCTAGCTCTCTCATGTCATTGCTTCGTAAGAAAAAAGGCGCCAATACGGACATTCCTTTATTAGAGAAGGATGCAGCGCAAAAAGATCCAGGTAAGAAGACAAGTGAAAGAAGTGTAATTAGGAGTGTGTATTACTCCAGTATCATCTACTGATATAATGTGCCACCTTGTCTCTAGCCGTGAGTTAGGGGCATTGCGCAGACAGAAGGGGAACGGTACGGACGCTGAGCAAACACCCCCAGGCCTCCTTCACACTTTTGTACATGTTTGAAGTAAATGTGATAACTTCAGTGGTGTATTTTAGTACCTTGTGTTTATGCAAATTGCGAAAAGAACATCATAAAAATGCAGCAGAAAACCCCAAATAGAAATCCACATTTATCCATACTGGTGGAAAAAGAAAAAGAAGAAAGTTTTTACACTTAGTTGAGGCACAAAAAAAAAAAAATCGTATAAATGAAAAAATGATGAAAATAATGATGGAAACATTTTTTATATATATATTTATAAATAAAGCAATAGCAAGTTTCCTGTTCCAGTCTCAGCACTTATTTTATTACATTCTCCTGTGCCTTTTTCTTTCAAATAAATTGCATACCTTTAAGTAATAGAAAAGGTTAGAAAGACTCTCATTGCTGTTTGCTGACCTTCCTGGACTTTTTAATTTTTGCAAAATATGTCTGTCATAAGGAATGTCTACACATTTACATTATAAAGGATTTTCTGAGAAATAATTTGTATGCCAACTATTTGTTTTACCTGATTTGTTTCACAGATGTTTTTAGTAGCCTGTCAGCATTCAACAGTCAGCATGTGAAAGAAATCAATTTATAATTTTAAAGCACTCTTCTCTTTCCTGCCTCTAATATGAAGGAGGATTGTGACATCAACTTTTTAGGCCTCTTCCAAAAATAACAATTTTTTTTGAAAGTGCACTCAAAATGACAGAGCCATTAGCAATGTGAGCAGGACCGATTTCAATTATTATTAAATGCTTTTTAAATGTCACTAGGGCCTGGAAAAGGCCTGTTTTCTTACAGCTATGAATCTAATCCAGTTGGACATCTTTGCAGGGTTTTTATAATAATAATAATAATTATTATTATTATTATTATTATTATTATTATTGAGATACTGGAATCCCCATGAAAACTGAAGTGATATAAACTAGTTAAAGGAAATTCATTTAGTTCTTTCATTGGTTTTTGAAGGTGATGAAGAAGAATAGTAATTCATATACAGTAGTGTTGATATAAATAATGAGTAATGGTGGCTCATGCCGTTGAGGCTCTGGGTTGATGATCGGAGGGTCTTCAAGCCCCGTCGCCACTGCATTGTCACTGTTGGTAAGATCCTTAATACACCCCCATACTGTACAACCCAGTCACTGCATGCAGCGCCAGTCCAAGGCCTGGGTACATTAAACCAATAATCCATTGTGGTGTCCAGTGTAAGGTTGATGTAAATACTAATCCACCCTGATCATATGTAAAGAGCAGCTCTTCTATTCCTTCAATTTATCACAACCACGGCCTCGCTTCTGATCAGTGTTGCACCATGTGTATCAATCGTGTTAGTGCTTTTCTTTTGGGAAAAAAAAAAAAAAAGAACAGTGCTGAGGAACAAGAAACCAAATGTTTAAATCATAGGAACTTGCTTCACCTTCTGCTTTTCAAAGTTCTGCATTTATTCTATTTAGGAGTAGCGTTTTAAAAAAATTTCACTCGTATTTTAAATGTCCTTGGTCAGCTACTTTTACCACCAGTTTAATCAGCTAATTTTGGGCCTTGACATTTACATAAAACCACCCAGTTCTGCTGTTAAGCTCAGAAATATGTGCTCCATTCACAGATATAAAATGCTAATAAATTTCCCATTGATTTTCGCCCAAGTTCAAAACATTTCGACCTGCAACAGAATGTGAAGTCAGCGCACGTCGCATGGCTGCATTTGCAGGATTGAATGTAAGCGATGGGGCAAACATGACCAAGGCTACATTCTTGGCTGATTTGATTTGCTGGGAATTCCTGACGGGTTTATTTATTTATTTATTTATTTTAAACCTGTGTTTTTTGTTTGTTTGTTTGTTTTTGTTTTTGTTTTTATGGACAGCGCTGAATGGTGCTTTAATAGAAAAACGTAATTTCTGCTCATCCAAACTGCCGTCATGAATGGCATTCAATGCATGAGAAATAAATTTAAATAAACATTTTAATTATTATTATTTTCCGAAATGCTTCCTCAGGGCTTTTTCGTCTGGTTGAATATTTGTTGCAGTGCGACTAAACTGCCATAAAGAGATGCATTCTGTTTATTTGTGTACGGAATTGTTGCTTTTAAATGTGGTTAGAATTCAAATACTTTCCATTTTATCTGTGCGTGTGTGCGTATGTGTGATAGAGAAGGACATCAGACAGCAGGCTGTGTCAGAGATGATGGAAAGAATTAAAAAAGGCATTCAACTTCGTCCAGTAGGACAGACAATCAACAAGGCCAGACCACAACAGGTATGACGCATTTGCACACACACACACACACACACACACACACACACACAGATATTACAATAATAATAATTCATTTTTTATTACAACTATCCTAACTGGACACCATGTAGAGATACCTGTTCAAACCCAGAAGCATGTTAGAGATTATCGATTATCTATTATATAATAACGATTATATAAATATTTTTTTAGTCACAGTGGCAAGTATCTCTACATAGAGTTTTTTTTTCCCATGCTTGAGTAAATAATTGCCTTCTTCAAACAGTTGGCATGTGAACCTGCTTCAGATAACAATATTGGGTTTGAACTCTGTGCATAATTATGGATTAGAGAAAAGAGAAAAAGATTTAGAGAAAAAGATTTCTTTTTTATTTTGAAGTTTTTAAATTGCACATTTTTTATTTATGTGTATGTTTTTTCTTTAATGTATAACTTTCAATTTGTTTCTTTTTTCTTACATTTTTATACTTTTCATAGTTTGTACTTTTTATTTTATTTTGAAACTCCTTCTTTAATTCTATTTTATTTCATAACCTAATTTCCAGTTTAAAATGATCTCAAATTCAAGTCTTTAGTTTAATTGCATTTTGTAGCTTAAATATCTTATTTGTAATGCAATTAAGTCATTTTTCTGTTTTTGGTCATGAACAATCGTATACACATTTTACCGCACATCATACTACAGTATGTGCTTGTGTGTGAGACGAATAAAAATTTTATTTGAAAATTATCAACAGCAGGTTGTCACAGTGCAGTCTGAGTATAATTTTCTTTCCACTGCAGTTTGCTTAAAGTAATATTGGGGAAGATCCACAAAACAAGTTAGTTCTTCTTATTGCTAGTTCAGACATTGACTGATTTAAAACAAATAAATTGTACTTAAAGCGAAACAGAGCACATCGTTTCCTTATAACTCCCCTATGGTGGATTTTGTTATGGTGGATCTACAGTCGTGGCCAAAAGTTTTGAGAATTACATAAATATTGGAAATTGGAAAAGTTGCTGCTTAAGTTTTTATAATAGCAATTTGCATCTACTCCAGAATGTTATGAAGAGTGATCAGATGAATTGCATAGTCCTTCATCCCGAAAAAAACTTTCCACTGCATTTCATTGCTGTCATTAAAGGACCTGCTGAGATCATTTCAGTAATCGTCTTGTTAACTCAGGTGAGAATGTTGACGAGCACAAGGCTGGAGATCATTATGTCAGGCTGATTGGGTTAGAATGGCAGACTTGACATGTTAAAAGGAGGGTGATGCTTGAAATCATTGTTCTTTCATTGTTAACCATGGTGACCTGCAAAGAAACGCGTGCAGCCATCATTGTGTTGCATAAAAATGGCTTCAGAGGCAAGGATATTGTGGCTACTAAGATTGCACCTAAATCAACAATTTATAGGATCATCAAGAACTTCAAGGAAAGAGGTTCAATTCTTGTTAAGAAGGCTTCAAGGCGTCCAAGAAAGTCCAGAACGAAGTTTTTAATGAATCAAAATTGATCATTCAGAAGTAATATGGTATACATTATGGTAAGTTTTGCTAATTCAGTCTGATTGTTGTTAGAGATTATTTGTTGTTCCTTTTCTACCACAGAAAGAACAAACGCCGTCTGGTTCTGCCATTCAGGAACTTAAAGGGATTTTGGTAAATATATGTCTAAATACTTAGTTTTTTCCTTAATATGAAAATTTTTCTTCCTTATTCTTGCAAAAGAAGCCATGCAATACATCACTGTTTGTATATATTTATCTCCAAGCTATTTTATATGTATGTGAATAGAAAACAAGAAAGCTTGACAAAACAATAACAAATTCTTAGTCGAATCATATTGACCACCTGAATTTATAGAGTTTACAGATTGTTATTGTACACTGCCTGGATTTTTAAGTGCCTTGTACACAGCCTTTGCGGTTTAAGAAGGGTAAAATTATTGGCCCGCATCAAAGAAAGAAAACGTTAAAATGACTAGAAAGTATAAACGTTTGTTACTGTACGTAAGTATTGTTTTGTGTGAATCTGGACTTTACTTGAGTATTTTCCATATGGGAGACTTTTTACTTCTACTCACCACATTTTTCATGAAAAAAACAGTTTTTACTCATTATGTTTTAAATGAACCTATTACTTTTCAAATGACAATCACACAAAAGTGCTTTGATTTCCTAATCTAAGCATAAGCATTCACATTACCACTCGCATCTCGGCATGACCCAGTGCTACAGTACCCTGCGTGAGAAGGACAGAAACAAAACACTTCCACCAAGTCCTTTATCATTATGTTTGCAGTGTGTCTGTGTTTGAGTAGACACAGAGTGGCAATGGTAAAAACTAACTAGTTTAATTACAGAAGTAATGGAAGATGTTAACAATGCTCGTTTACTTATCAGCAGATCTTGTTGTGATCAACAAATCATGGCAACATGTCCAGGGCCTCCTTTCCATTAGCTTCAGTAACTTAATAATCTGTTTTTTTTTCCTTTGTGTATGAGGGCTATTTGGGATTATTTTTATTTTATCAATTAAGACATTGCCAAACATTACTGCATTGGTTATAACAAGCTGAAACCTTTATATTTTTAACAACGTTAAACACCAATTTATCTTAACAATTATAAAAAGCCACAGCTACTTTGAAATAAAATTACATGCACAGCAGAGCGGCTACTTGAACCGTTCTCTGCCCAGCCGCGTCTAAAAAAGCCAGTCAAATTATGAATATACTGTAATTTGTATTAAAAATTAGAAACACTTTCTTGTTTCTAACACTTACAAGGTTTCATGAACTTGTAAACCATCTGAACATAGCCACTGCAGTATAAATGTATTTGTTCATTATTAATTTATATTTTTGTTCTAGTTAAAAATGTTTTTAGATTTTTGAAGAAGCCTAATGTCTACTAGACTTGTATATTCATGTTATCAACAGCATAAATTTCAGTTGTGTTTAAAACCGGTCAAATATATATATAATATTATTTTATTATATATTTATTTTTATATATATATAATATAACAATAACACTGTCGAACTGATATCCAGAATAAAAAAAGAAGAGAGAAAAAAAAAAAATATATATATATATATATAATATATATATATATATATATATATATATACACACAGGGGAACCTTGGATTACGAGCATAATTCGTTCCGAAGTGGGCTTGTGTCCCAAAACACTCCAAACCAAATCATCATTTCCCATAAGAAATAATGAAAACTCAAATTATTCGTTCCACAGCCCCAAAAAATAAATACATAAAAATAATTAATACAATCTATAAAATGAAAATAAAACAAATTAATCTGCACTTTACCTTTAAAAAAAAGTACAAATAAATCCTGACAGATAAGTGTTTCTGTTGGTGCGCGCAGGCGCCGTGTGTGTGTGTGTGTGTGTGTGTGTGTGTGTGTGTGTGTGTGTGTGTGTGTGTGTGTGTGTGTGGAATTAGCCCCTTCCCTCGCCTCGTTTTATACAGTAACACTCCTCCTCCCTCTCCCCTCCTCGCTTTTTAAGTTTCACAACAAACACATACACACAACGGAAACACCGTTTTAACAGGAAAAAAATGAAATCTCTCTGACACTGGCATGAGCGCATATTAATGGAATCACTTTTTAGGTTTCACAACAAACGCATAAACACAGAGGAAACACCGTTTTAACGGGAAAAAAAGAAATCTCTCTGAGACTGGCATTAGCGCATACTAACTGAATCACTTTTTTAAGTTTCACAACAAACGGACACACAGAAACACAAAGAAAACACCGTTTTAACAGGGAAAAAAAAATTTCTCTGACCTGGCGTGGGCGCATACTAAGTGAATTACTGCTGTAAAGTAAAAAAAAAACAAAAAAAATAAATGAACCAGTGTGTCGGTGTCAAATTACGCGTGCACACGCATAAGAGACTAAAAGTGAGAGATGTTGATTAGGTGAGAGAGTGACACTCGGTGTCAAAATAAGAGTCGCATGTGTGATACATGATACCCGGCGCTCGTAAACTAATACTTGCCCGGTTTCCGATTAAAAATGTATTAAACATTTTTGCTCGGTTTGCGGAACACTCGTAAACCACGTTACTCGCAATCCGAGGTTCCACTGTGTGTATATAGATATATATATATATATATTTAATTATTTTTTCTGACGTACGTTCTTAAAGTACATTTACAAGCACATACTTTTTACTTGAGTTAAAAATAACTTCATTCAAAAAAAAATTTAAAAATATTTCACACCTGATCTGGTCGCCATGTAGCGCTCTGTAATCAAAGCAAATAAGCTGATTGCTAAACTGTAAACTCTCTTAGTCCAATGTAATTCTTAACACTAACAGCTGATAAAGTATGATAACGCAGTTAAACACAACATTACTTGTCTGAGCTTAAGTTACTGTCTGAGCTCTTCTTGTTTAGGTGTGGGTTTCCTCTTGTTCTCCAGGCTTTCTCCTGCTCCAGTGAACAAAATGCCATCCAGTTGATGTATTCCATTTTCCAGATATATTATATGTATTACACCAGGACTTAACAGACTCTACCGCAGATCCAATGCAACCGGATGAAAATGAACAAATTAATGAATTTGTAGAAGATTTGTCTTAAAGGGATAGGAGAAACATTGTGCTTTGTGCAACTCAATGTCAGAGGAAATTTGCTGGAATTTTCATTTAAAAAATGAAAACTCCACCACCCCTCATGTAGCATAATTTTAACTGATCAATTTTTTTTTAAGTGTATCCTTATAAAAGTTTAAAGATATTGAATATAATGATGCATATCTGAGTGGGGAGGGGCAATTTGGAATTTGTAAGTAGAACCTGAGAATTTTTTTTGTTGTTCTATAAACAATTATGCAGACTACTGTGAAACGCCCCTCGTCTTGCCCCTCCCCTCCTGGAAGACCCGCCTCTCCGGAGTCTGAACTCCAGAAAGTCCTGTTGAAACGACGAGGTGTGCTGGAAACAACAAACAATAACAGTGAGTCTCAAAACACACTCCTTTATTACTTTCACCATTTTTTCACACTTTTCTGTTTTAAACCACTCCTGTGCGTCCTTTATTCTTCCCAGCTCAGCCGTTTCCCAGCAGTGTTCTGGACTTGACCCGGGTAAAGATTGCTCCCACCAGTGCTGATCAATGTGCCAACAATCACAACACACAACACTAATACTGTTCCTCATCACCTAACATGCTTGAGCTGTGAGTATTTTGGGTGCAGGTATATAGAGTAAGGTACATTAGAGAAGGCTCTGTCTGATGCTGTTTTAGATGAAGTCAAGGGTTTATTATTATTATTATTGTTGTTGTTGTTGTTGTTGTTGTAAAAGTGAAATGTTAGTAACATATACTTGTGATGTTTGAAGGTGTATATTGCAGGGTAAGGTGCATTTCCTGTCATGTGACTGACAAATCTGTTCTCATTATAGGAGTTAGGGCTAATCATGTTCATAAAGCGAGGTTTAGTCCAAATCATGTTTCTGAACATCGGCCTTCTTTCGTAGTTTAAATGTCAAGTTTGTTACTTCTTCCCTTTCTCTATGTAATTTAAATGCTCGGATAATAAAAAAAAAAATGGGTATGACATTAACCATGGGAAACCAAGAGCTGCCATGCTAACCCAAGAAAGAAACCAGTAAGCCAGGAACATATCTGGAAATCAGTACAGCTGCAGTTTGCAATGCCTGTGACTTTAAAAATGACCACAATTCACGTTAGTCACTTTTTAGACATGTTTGTCCCTTGTCCACATTTGTATTGGTTGAGATTTAAACAAACTACAGTGGATTACGAGCATAATCCGTTCCGGAAGCGGGCTCGTATTCTAAAACACTTGTAAACCAAATCAGATCTTCCCATAAGAAATAATGAAAACTCAAATAATTTGTTTCACAGCCCAAAAAGATTAATAGAGAAAAATACTTAATACAATATATAAAGTAAAAATAAAACAAATTAACCTGCACTTTAACTTAAAAAAAAGTTAAAATAAATCTCAACAGATGAGTGTTTTTGTTTGTACGCGCAGGCGCCGTGTATTTGTGCGTGTGTGTGTGCGTGCGTGTGTGTGGAATTAGCCCCTCCCCTCGCCTCGTCTTACACAGTAAAACTCCTCCTCCCTCCCCCCACTTCGCTTTTTAAGTTTCACAACAAACGCACACAACGGAAACACTGTTTTAACGGGAAAAAAAGAAACCTCTCTAATGACACTCGCGTGAGCGCGGACTAACGGAATCACTGCTGTAAAGTAAAAAATAAATAAATAAATAATGAACCAGCACCTTACCTTTGAAAAGAATTGCGACAGAGCAGAGTTTCTGTGTAGACAAGAGTGTGTGTGTGTGTGTGTCTGTGTGAAACCGGGGAGGGGGGGGTGTAAAGGCGAGAGAGAGAGAGTGTGTGTGTGTTGGTGTGTGTGTGTGTGTGTCAGTGTCAAAAAACACGGCACTCGTAAACCAAGACATGCTCGTCTTTCAAGTCAAAATTTATTAAAAATCTTTGCTAGTCTTGCGGAACACTCGTAAACCGAGTAATCACAATCTGAGGTTCCACTGTATTTACATGCATCCCCCAGTATGACCTCATAGGAAAATACCACTGCTTGAACACTGTTCTGCTGTTCTCTGAAGGGGCGTGGCTCAGCAGTAGCTCATTTGCATAGACACTGAAATGGAGTGTTTGGCGGAGGAGTGAAACAAAGAAATTTTGAGAAATGAAAGGTAGTTCAGCTGGAGCTTACCAAAGTGTTGGCATTTTTTTGGGTTCATATTTTCTGTCCTGTCTCAACTCAGAAGCTACGGTACATTATTGCATTTGTGGGCATCATTTTCATAATCCTACGTTAAACGCATCAACATTTGAAAGGCATAAAAACTTCCCTGAGATTAAATGCCCATAACGGGTTTTAACTATTGAGGTTTGTTTCTTGTTCGTCTAAATCCTGACTGGAGAATTGCATACATGAGCAACTATATTTATTGAATATTGAATCTAATATGTGCAGCTAGGTGGCAAGTGTAAGTACTAACCGCTGCCCAGTAATACAGTAATTCATGATATGAATATTGGCATATCCCTACACTAAACCGCATGCTGGGGGAAAAAATATTTTAAAAAACATCTATTTCAGACTAATGATGTAAAATTATCTTAAATGAATTCCATAATTAATTAACAAATGCTCAAATCTAAAATATTTCAGATTACCGTGCCAAATTACATTCCGTACATGAACAAGTCTTTTCATCTTTTCATATCTCTGAGGTCATTTTCTCCAGCATTACTGAACATCCAACAGAGTTCGTCCCTCAGCAATAGTGGGACTAATGGTGGTGAAATAAAATCACATTTTTTCCCAGAGACTTTGGAGATTGTTCAGGGTATTTCGCGGTGCCAGTTGAGACAAAGTTATTCACACATGCTTTGTGTGCATGATGAGAGTTTGAAGACGGCCACTGGAGCTTAGCCTTGAACGCCTGCCAAGTGCGTGCATTCTGAATGGCTATGTCTAGACCACTATTTACCCTGTATACACCCAATCAGTAATTACAGAGCGCTGGACACCTTTCTTCTCTCCTATCTCTTACCCTCATGATTGCTGTAGTCTTGTCAACCATGATGTTTTCCATTTTTCGTCTTTCACTGCTTCTTGTTCTCTTTCTTTTTGGCACTGTTTTTAAATGTTTTGTTCAATACCTTTTTTACGCTACAATGGCTGGCTTTTTCATGTTTACAAAAGTCATTCTTTTTGCTCTCATGTTAAAAATGACAAACATAAACCTGTGTGTAAACAAACAAACAAACAAATAAATAAATAAATGTCAGTGTTGGGGAATTTGAAGAAAATTTTAAATAATCAATGTTAACACAGAAATACGACGAGCATTTTAATCTTACAGCACAATGTAAGTTGAACTAAAACATCCTTGAATACTGTATTATATCTTTATTTTTTATTTTTCAGATTTTTTTGGCTATACATTATCACTTTTTCTGACAAAACAAATAAACTATCACAAATGCACGGTATGTTTTGCAAAACAGATTTTCTTTTATAAATCTGATATATTTTGTCAATTATATGAACTGTAAAATCAGCATCAGCCAAAATGTGTGCGTGTGTGAATATTTACTGAACAAAACTGTTCAAATTAAAATCATGATGAGAAGTGAAGTTCTCAAAATATAGATAATGTGACAAGTTCATTACTGTTTTTCATCTTCTAGCTCTCATCCCTCTGAACTTAACAGCATGTTTAAAATGATGGTGTGGTGAATGTGGCGTACTGGTTTCAGTGCCGTTTTCATGGATGTTCAAGTAAAATGTGTAAATTTCCAGTTACGTAAATTTACAAAGGTTTGTGCAATCACTAGCTTTTACTGCTTCACTGTTGATTAATAAGTTTATGGATATGAATAAGCCACTTTGCTTTGACCATTTTCGATTGAGATTCAGATGAGATTCAGGTGTGTCTGGTCCAAGGCCTTTAGCTAAAACCATTTGCATGTGATCAAATGCATGTGATCGGAATACACTGCAACAGGGGACTGTGCTTGGTTACATTTAGATATTGCTTAATTTTTTAATTGTTTATACATTTTTTTAACCTTTATATTGATTGACTAAAATACTTTGCTGGGACTCCGTCTAGATACTGTTCAACACTGTTTTGCTTCTTAATATGGCCTAATATGCATGTCTTTAGGCTGTAGGAGGAAACGCACCAAGTACAGGGAGAAGATGCAAACTCCACTCACACAGACCACCCAAAGTGGAAACCGAACTCTCGACCCTGGACGTCATTCTACATCTACGTCTAGGCATTTGGCAGAGCGACTTACTTTTTTTTTTTTTTTTTTTTTAATCTCATTACATCTGAACAATTGAGGCCTCGCTCAAGGGCCCAACAGTGGCAACTTGGTGGTTGTGAGGTTTGAACCTGGGATCTTCTGAACCGTAGTCCAATGCCTTAACCACTGAGCTACCAATGCCTTAACCTCTGCCCTACGTGCCCTACGTGAGCTACGTGCAAGTCCACTACACCATCGCGCCGCCCCATTGCAATTATTTTGACACGTATTGCAATTGCGAATTAAACTTAAAATCTATAACTATTAAATCTACCATTTAGTATTCAAACTTGTTTATATAAACTAAAAGCAAATAATTGCACTAAAAGTAGTTGCAGGAAAGCAGCGTATATTCCCGGTCTCATGTGTTTATTAGTTTCTGAAATCCATCTTTCAAAACATGGCCACCATGACCTTCGCAAAGCACTGTTTGACAGCAACTGTGATTTTCGTGTCTCTTTGATGTTTTCTCATTTGCCATGATTCCTGAAAGTGCTTCATATTAATTATTTGTATTAATATTCAAAAAGCCCCAAATGAGCTTTTCCTGGTCATCAAAATCTCTCTCACGTGCACACACACACACACACACACACACACACACACACTCCACTAGTTTTGTTTGGTATACTTCATGCGCAAAAAAAAACAAACATGAACTATACCTACATTACCTTTAATAAATGGGTTTACATTATGATTTCTACGAGCGAATACTATTGGCGATGTAGTGTATTTTCACCAACTGTGGAACCCTTGCACAATGGTTCACGTACTTTAAAATGCTTGATGCTGCGTGTGAGGATCAAACTCATGTCTTTCAGATTATCAGACTGATACCTGCACTTCCTTGCTGTGCTAACGGGGCTGGCTTTAAGTACCACCTTATTTACTTCTTTTTCAATAATATCTTTCGGGTGCTCCCATCAAGGGGTCGCCACGGTGGACCATCTGATCCAAACAACAACTTGGCACAGGTTTTATGTTTGATGCCCTTCCTGATGCAACCGGGCTTTATCCGGGCTTGGGCACTGCATCCAGCGGCTGGGGTTTGGGCATTGGGTAGGAATCGAAAATGGGCCTTCTGTATGGTTAATAGATTTAAACTCGGTTATAACCTGATTAATAATGGACAATTGGTCAATTATTGGTATTTATAGTATTTATTATTTATAGTATTTATGTTCATTTATGTAGTATTTCTGAGTCTGGTATTTGCCGGTAGTGTTTGTTTGTGTAGTATTTGGAGTATTTATGGTGCTGTAAGTAGTGTGTATGTTTTTAATATTTGCTGTTTCCCACATACTATTTGTTCAAATACTACAGGAGACGAGCATCAGAAGGGCCTCCCTCCTTTTCCTAAACTTCAGAGACAGGCAGTTGTTTTTTCGGTGGCATTCGTGTGTCCGTGATCTTCATCAGATGAGAGGAAACTTGAGGTCTTGCAGTAACGTGCTCCTCTTCAGGAACAGAGCACATACCTGCTGTCAAGCACAGAGCACGCACGAGTGAGCGCTCGCACTCATTATGAATTAATGGATTGTGGGGTGATTACAGGTCTTATGGGTTTCTTTTTCAAGGGGAAATTCAAAGTGTCGGCATTGATGGAGGTACGCACCATTCAAGACATTTAATTTTTTTTTCCATTGAAGACCGAATAAGTACCTTTTGAGACACGTTTTATGAAACATGTCATTGTATCAAAAAACTAAATAAATAAAGCACTTTTGTAAATGCATAGTATTCATCATTTTTACAACCGTGACAATTGAGAGCTGCCACATTTGCTCACATGTTAATGTGATATATTTTATGGACAAGTTTATGGATGTGGATGTTACGGTGGCTTAAGACTCTTAGAGAGCAGCATTTCAACACCTGATCGCGAAATCCTTAAATCCTGTAAACAGTGCTCAAATGTAACTACACATGCTGAGTCAATTGTATATAAGTAGGTGTTTATGCTGTACACCACAAACTTACAGATTTGGACTGTATTTGTCTATGGTATTGGCAGATAGTGTTTATGGTGTTATGCGTAGGATTTGCAGGGAGTACTTTGCAGTCAGTGGTGTTTGTTTGTGTAGTATTTGTGCTTAGTATTTCAATATACATGTGTTTGCAGGTAGTTTTTGTAGTGCCGTAAGTTTTATTTATGTTTTTAAGATTTGATGCTAGTGTTTATCACTCCGTGTGTAGTATGTATTAACGTGATATTTGTAGGTAGTGTAATATGTGGATAGGGTTTAGTCTAGTGAAGTCGTTGGTGTTTGCAAGTAATTTAATTGGTGCCATAAGCAGTGTGTCTGTGGTTAATATGTGCTGCTAGTGTTCGACTCTGTGAGGTATTTATGTGTTTGGTATTTGCAGGCAGGGTTTATGGTGCCATAAGTAGTATTTATGTTTTCAATATTTGCTGCTAGTGTTCATCACACTGTGCGTAATATTTATGAGTGTGGTGTTTGCAAGTTGTGTTTTTGGTGCAAGCAGTGTCTGTTAATATGTGCTGCTAGTGTTTATGACTCTGTGTAGTCTTTATATGTTTGGTGTTAGGCAGGGTTTATGGTAGCATAAGTAGTATTTATGTTTTTAGTATTTTCTGCTAGTGTTTGACTCTGTGTAGTATTTGTGTGTTCCATAACTTGGCTGGCAGTGTTTATACTATGCAAATACTACAAAAACAAACACTACCTGCAAATACCGCTTGTTTCTGTGGTGTTTGGATATTATTTGTGTTTGTTATTTGCAGGTGCCGTTTGTAGCATTTATGTTTTTTAGTCTTTAGTATTTTAGTATTTGCTGCTAGTGTTAGACTCTAATAGTTATGTTTGTATTCAATATTTGCAGACAGTGTTTATGGCTTTGTGTGGTATTTTCGGGTAGTGTTTGTGTGTGTAGTATTTGGACTGTATTTGTCTATGGTATTGGCAGATAGTGTTTATGGTGTTATGCGTAGGATTTGCAGAGAGTACTTTGCAGTCAGTGGTGTTTGTTTGTGTAGTGTTTGTGCTTAGTATTTCAATATACATGTGTTTGCAGGTATACGACACACAGAAATATCTATACACACAGAAATACGACGAGCATTTTAATCTTACAGCACAATGTAAGTTGAACTAAAACATCCTTGAATACTGTATTATATCTTTATTTTTTATTTTTCAGATTTTTTTGGCTATACATTATCACTTTTTCTGACAAAACAAATAAACTATCACAAATGCACGGTATGTTTTGCAAAACAGATTTTCTTTTATAAATCTGATATATTTTGTCAATTATATGAACTGTGAAATCAGCATCAGCCAAAATGTGTGTGTGCGTGTGTGAATATTTACTGAACAAAACTGTTAAAATTAAAATCATGATTTTTTTTATTTATGTTTTTAAGATTTGATGCTAGTGTTTATCACTCCGTGTGTAGTATGTATTAACGTGATATTTGTAGGTAGTGTAATATGTGGATAGGGTTTAGTCTAGTGAAGTCGTTGGTGTTTGCAAGTAATTTAATTGGTGCCATAAGCAGTGTGTCTGTGGTTAATATGTGCTGCTAGTGTTCGACTCTGTGAGGTATTTATGTGTTTGGTATTTGCAGGCAGGGTTTATGGTGCCATAAGTAGTATTTATGTTTTTAGTATTTGCTGCTAGAGTTTATGACTCTGTGTGTAATATTTATGTGTTCAATGTTGGCAGGCAGTGTTTATACAGTAGCTGTGTGTACTATTTATTATGCATGTGGTATTTGCAGGTAGTGTTCATGTTTGACTTGTATTTATGTATGTGGTATTTGCAGGTAGTGTTCATGTTTGACTTGTATTTATGTATGTGGTATTTGCAGGTAGTGTTCATGTTTGAGTTGTGTTTATGTATGTGGTATTTGCAGGTAGTGTTCATGTTTGAGTTGTGTTTATGTATGTGGTATTTGCAGGTAGTGTTCATGTTTGAGTTGTGTTTATGTATGTGGTATTTGCAGGTAGTGTTCATGTTTGAGTTGTGTTTATGTATGTGGTATTTGCAGGTAGTGTTCATGTTTGAGTTGTGTTTATGTATGTGGTATTTGCAGGTAGTGTTCATGTTTGAGTTGTGTTTATGTATGTGGTATTTGCAGGTAGTGTTCATGTTTGAGTTGTGTTTATGTATGTGGTATTTGCAGGTAGTGTTCATGTTTGAGTTGTGTTTATGTATGTGGTATTTGCAGGTAGTGTTCATGTTTGAGTTGTATTTATGTATGTGGTATTTGCAGGTAGTGTTCATGTTTGAGTTGTGTTTATGTATGTGGTATTTGCGAGTAGTGTTTTTATAGTGCCGTAAGTAGTATTTGTTTTTAGACTTTAATATTTTTTGTATTTGCTGCTAGTGTTAGACTCTAATGTGTGTTCAATGTTTGTAGACAGTGTTATTTTCAGGTAGTGTTTGTTTGTGTAGTATTTGGACAGTATTTGTCTATAGTATTTTCAGGAAGTGTTTATGGTGTTATGTGTAGGCTTCGCAGGAAGTACTTTGCAGGAAGTGGTGTGTTTGTTTGTGTAATAGTTGTGTTTAGTCTTTTAATATGCTGGTAGAGGCTGCATGTAGTATTTGTGTTTGGTATTTGCAGATAGTGGATGGTGCTGTGTATAGTATTTACATGTTTGATATTTGTAAGTTGTGTTTGTCTGTATGTAGTATTTACACAGACATAAATATTGCCTGCTACTGGTAATGTTTATGACACTGGGTGTCATATGTCTGTTATTAATCTTTGCTTTTAATATATGCCTTTTTTATGTTTTTAATGTGAACACTTTGTGTAGTTTGTAAGTGTTTGGTATTTGCAGGTAGTCTTTGTAGTGCTTTGTGTTGTGTGTAGGATTTGAAGGAAGTATTTGAATTTGTGTTTAGTATTTCCAGGTAGTTTTTATGTTTGTGTAGTATTTATGCTTTTAATATGCGGGTGTTGGCTGTGTGTAGTATTTATGTATTTGCTATTTGCACTGGTGGCACTGTGTGGAGAGTTTTTTTGAATATGTGCTGTATTTTGTTTTTTAATATGTGTTTATGACTTTATATGTAGTTTGTATGTGTTTGGTATTTGTAGTTAGTGTTTATGCCAGTTTATTGTGTTTATTGTCCTGCTTAAGTCTTGTCACTCCTTCAGCTTTTGTAGCTTTTCCACTGCCAGTCAACACAAAGCAATCGTTTCTGCTGAAGCGGCTCTAAATTGGAGGTACCCGTGTGTGTGTGTGTGTGTGTGTGTGTGTGTGTGTGTGTGTGTGTGTGTGTGTGTGTGTTTTCAGGAAGCACTTCATTTAGCCTATTTTGTTAGTCATTTTTGTTTATTTTCCAAACAGAATGATTGCCTGGCGGGGAACCAGAGCACTCCTGAAGTGGATTTATGTATTTCTGTCTATTTTTTCTCTCTTTTTCTCTCTCCTGCTGTTATGTGTCTTGTATCCTTCATAACCTTTTCATAGCAAAGTTTGGACGGCCAACCTCTAGCCTGTAGGCAAAAAAAGAATCACAACTTGAGCTCTAAACAAGCCAGCAAGTCTCTTTCGTATTAACACCTTTGCTTATGGGAAACATCCTTCATTCATAAACCTTAAAGCAGAATCAATTCGAACGCCTACTGAAAAGCTACGCAGCCCTGCTTGGAGTCTCAAAGTGTTTTGTAATGTTGTAAAACAACTGTGCTTTTTTTTTTCTTCTTTTTTCCTGCCTCATTCAAACATGCAGACAGAGACAGACAGACACATACCAACATCCTCAAGCAGATCCAGCTAAGAGGAACTATAGTCGCCCTTTTTGAGCTGCCTGAATAACGTCTCCATTCAGGGACAGACAGAAAGAAGAGTGTGTGTCTGTGTGTGATTCTGAAAGGATTCGGAAGAGGAAGTCTGATGTTGGTACACAATTCTATGTCTGATTGACACTCTAAAGAGATTCACAGCTGATTTTTTTTCCCCATGAACTAAATTGAAAAAAATCTAAATAGGATTATATTTCAATGTTTTTTGTTTTGTTTTTAAGAAAAAGCCTTTGTTCTTAATGATTTTCAAGTCTTGTTTTTTTAAAAGAAAGAATGTTTTTTTATGATAAAATAATTAATAATGAAAAATGAAACGTTATTTAAATAAAAAAAAAAAAGATTTTTATCTTGAATTAAAATATTTCGCCATTTTGAGAGCACATGGACAGATGCAGAGCTTTTCCACAGATTTATTCTGGATCTTTTTCCATGCTGTTAGTTTTAGATGTGACAAGTGACTGGTGTTCCTCAATAATAGTTTCGCAATAATAACAATAATATAATAATACAGTCATTTCTTATTGTTAAATCTCTGAAAAAAGTATTAAATTATCTGAAGCCTAGTTGAGTTTGATTGTAGGGCAAATCCCTGCAAATGTTGACTTTATCCAAAGGAAAAACTGGCTTGGTTTAATAGGATTCTTACCCAACCATATTGTTAGACTAAAAATACTAGACAAGTGCATCTGCTTATTGCTTTTTGACTAAACATTTACTTGTAACTTAAACAGTAAATTCCAGTGCTGAGTTTCAAAAAGGCACAAAAATGATGAACACTACGAAGAAGGAGAAGGAGTAATTACTGATTTGATATTTTCATAGTTAACATTTTTCATAATGACTATTTTTAAATGTTTCATGTTCAATTTCATGTCCTTTATATAGTTTGTAAAGAGCCTGATTCAGACACATCACATCCATAAGACTGGTTTATCTGAAATTATGTATTCCAAAAATGCTAAATATTTTTCTATCTACATGTTTTTTGTATTCATTCAAGTTTCTTTATAAGTATTTATAGTCTTTATAAGTCTTTAAGTCTTTATAACTCTTTCCGCAGTTGAATTTAAAATTCACAGAGTTTGTAGAAAACCTATGTTTTCTCATTATAGCTTGTTTGTTTAATGGCACATCCATAACATGGATAAAACACTGTATGTCTTCTGGATCTTCATGATTATATGAAAATTCAGGATTTGTTTATTTTAAGCTGCAGGGATTCACTGATACTAAGCTTGTCCATGCTGAGGCTTTTGGGTTACCGATGTGAATCCAAATGTCACATCCATAACACTGGACTCACACAGTGACTATCTGAAGTCTAGTTGAAGTCTAGTTGATTGTAGGGCTGTAGATGTATAGATAGATTATTATTGGTTTAATAAAAAAAAAAAAAACGAAATGTTATTTGGAGTCTGGTACATGCTTTAATAATTATTACTATAATTTAACAATAATTTATAGAATGTATAATTGCAAGCAGTTTGCCAAAACATATGCTGCTGTGAAAACGGCAAACAAACTAGAGATCACAGAACAGAAATTAAGAAAATCGTTTCAGTTGCATCACAATAAGATTCTCAAGTGATTTGCAGGTGAATTCAATCTACAAAAGGTTCCTTAAATTGAATGGGGTGTTTTATTCAGCCTAATCATTATTTCCCATGTCAGAAGCAAATGGCTAAATGATTAATTACTACAGACCAATTTCAATATGTTTCCCTGTACTGAGAAAAGGAAACCTGCTTACTGATAATGGATGTCTAAGGCCAGATGTTCGGGTGTCAATGAACATCTTCTTGGAAACATTCTCAGCCGAAGACATTTAGAATTAATTTGACATTTTTAGAGATTACATTAAGCTCTGTGAAGGTTGCGCTCGGTCCCAGCCTGATGGCACACGAACACCGCAAATGCTTCCTGAACATATAAATAACAAGAAAGAGGTTTTGCATCATGTATTGCTCAAATTTTTGAATATGAGTTCATAAGAACAGCTTTTAAACAACTTTTTCCTCCTGTGTGTCTCATCCAAAGACGTTTATTCAGACATTATACACAGATTTCATCACCTCTCCTTAAACTTTGAATCGTAAGTGAAAACATTTTGAATATCTGAAATCATTTTCGTGGTAATTTTGACCTTCACTGAGATTTAGCTGAGAAATGTCTTGAACTAAATTAGTGCCATGAATGAAATGAAAGTGTCCTTG